>JBBPRF010000163.1:0-46470 GCA_038092875.1 Lanmaoa pseudosensibilis
CATTCTGCCATGCTGTTGGGAGTGATCATGCTGATGATTCCATGTCCATTTTTCATTATGCTCTATCAATAACAGGGGGTGAGTTGTGCATTATGGCATGTTGGTGAGAGTAATTATATTGATGATTTCATATCTATTCTTCATTCCACTCTGGAAATCATAGTTGGTAAGTTGTGCATCCTGTCCTGTTGATTAGAGTGACTGTGTCAATGATCTCATATTCATTCATTGTCCTGCTATGGAAATCACAGAAGGTGAGTTGCACATTCTGACATATCAGTCATAGCATAACACTAATATATACATATACATCTTACCTTGTTGCTGTCTGGTAGCAAGTAAGTTGTTTTTGTTTTATATTGGCTATGTCTCAAATCTTATTTGAATTCATATAGCTGGTATGTCTTCTTGCAAATACATATGTAACCTACTTACATATCCTCACACATATGGATAGGATGTAAGCTTCTTTCATTAAGCACATTCATTGATAATCCATTTGTTTTGTACTATTTTTTTAGCAGGTATGACTTTCAAATCTCACAAGATCTTTCTATTTATAAAGTGGTAGGAGGTTGGTGTATATGCCAAATAATTTCATCACTTGTTTATTCTGTGGCCTTATAACATTCAGCTAGTCCCTGAGGGGGTACAAAATACACCTTTGATTTGATATTCTATATTAATATTTCCTCAATAGGGATATATCTCTGATGATGAAGCTCAAGCTCTCAAGCCAAAAAATTGGGTAGGCTTTTTAATGTCTTACTTATCCATCTAAGCCTGATTATAAGCAAAGGCACTTTTTGCCACTTGGAAACAGATTCTCCAAGCTGGTGTTGGTATGTTTTGAAGATCCAGTTTATACAGTATATATCATTAATTCCACACAGATACACTTCTCATCTTGGAGCATTCTTTCTATCTGTATCAACAGAGGAAGTATGACTACCCAATTTCCCTTGCAGCTGAGAGATACAAGGCATCAGATTTACATGGTAGGGTTGAAAAGGCATTGGAGGAGGTCTTCAAGGAATATGGCAGAGCATCTGAGATCCAAAAAGTGGACATGGTCACCAATGTGATTCTTCATCATTGCACGTATGTATCAAACATACCCTTCAACATTCTATCTGTTTACACCTTTGTCCAGTGGCTCCACCAACTAAACCAAGAAATTGGTTTCACAGCTGGTGGTGGCTTTGATTCCTTTCAATGGTGGAGAATTCCAAAAGGGGACATGAATAGAAGAAGAGTAAGACTGTGGAAGCAAAGGATTGTTGGAAACCTTTCAGAATTTCTGGTGTTGAAATCTTCATGTAAACCCAGTGTTTGCTCATGCATGGTGAAATGTAATCTTGACTCTGTGATGTCTTTTGGTCTATGTGATGAACTTCTGATTGAACAGTCTGTGATATACACATTTCTGGACTTCAGGAGATGTAATTCTAGAAATGTGGTAACATCATATCCACTCCACACCATGGGGATCTCTGTAAACCTAGTAAAGGTGATATTATACATATATCAATCCTGGCACAAGGATGAAGTGGTCATGCACAATATCTATTAGGTGCCAAGATGGGATAGTTGATCCAAGGAACAATCTTACAAGCCACAAGTCCATTCGACCTTTATCTAAGGCATCACACAAGAACAGTGACAATCTAGTAAGGAGGCTAGCTATTCTGAATGGCCTGCCTCAGGCTACCATCTGGCCCCATGAAATGTCATTAACATAAGATTCAGGAGGGTTGAGTATATATGTCTAGTCTATCGAGTAGCCATGTTGACGAACACCACGACATGAATCACTCCTGCACAATGTCCTCCTTGCGAGGTTTCGAATCCTTTAGCTCTCTCCCTTGACCAATCAATGTCCTTGCTTCATCATCCACCTCAATACCTGCATAAAGGAAGAAAGAGTCACATATGAGCACACTGACCGCATGACTATCAGAGTCGAGCGGTAAGTACTCACCAAGACCTTCCTCGCGCACCAACCCCAACACATGCTCGATCTCGACAAATCCGTCCTTGTCCACGTCCAACTTTTGAACGACAGCCTGTCCAACCTCATCATCTGGCCTATGCTTGATCACAGCAAGTGCCTTTTCTAGGTCTTGAACCGAGATACGACCCTGCGCATCTGCCGAAATCATCTGGAGAGAGCTGCCCACGCGTGAATCGTATTCCTGCAGTTGACTGTCGATCTTGGTAAGCATTGTCCGGATGCGCTTGGTCAGCGCGCCGGAAGGAGACTTGGGGTCCTATGAGAGAGGTCAGATGATGGTATATCGATGCGAGAAATGTGGGCTCACCTCTTCCGCTTGCAGGTTCTCTTCCATGAGCGCGCGAAGCTCGTCACGTTCCTTGAGAACACTGGATTTGGCTGACATGATAGACAACGCCTCTGCGAGCTCTTTCAGCTGCTCTGTTGTCATACGGGCACTCTCCTCCTCAAGAACGGGATGTAACTTGGACGGAATCAATGAGTTAGCCGATTTTTTCACACGTGAGCACTGATGGCGGGACATACCTCGCTGTCGGGTAAAAGCGATTGAGCAAGACGTGCTTCCAGCTCGTCTGCCTCGCGTTTTGCACGTCGAGCATCTTCTTCCTTTTGCTCTTGTTCCTGCTCGTCCTCGATAAGTTCCTCTTGTTGTTGCAATACCTCGAGTTTCTGCTTGTAGCTGGCATTGTCCGAATCGACTTCGAGCTCAGCTTCGTTCAGCTATGACAACAGATCTCTTCGGTAAGTCGCCCTTGAAATGAAAGGACATCACGAACCAGGTTATCGGGAAGACCACACATGACGCTCTCCAAACTCTGGATGACGGCCGTCTTCCCATCCACATCATCGCCCTGTTTCTTGTCAAAGTGGAATGCCCGTCCGAGAATGAGAAGAACTCCAGAAACACGGTTATGCAAGTGTAACTGGATCCACGTTGAGAGCTCGTCTCGTAATCGAGCAGGAGAGACCCCGGTAGTACGGATTCCCCTGGACTGACAGGCGGCCTGGAGTTCCGACGTGGAAAGTTCATCGACACCCTCGGCATAAATTGCCTGATCGTCCCTCCTGAGATTCATAAGACGGGACCGAATCGCGCCCCTGAGGAAATTGTCGGTCCCAAAGGCATTGATACCCATGTACCGACACATTGACACGAGTTGCGGTCGAGAAAGGTTATCGAGGGTGAGGTCGTCGTCAAACAGTTTGGCGACGCTGATGATGTCGGCCGTAGAGGGAGGTTCCCCAGTTGAACGAACCTTTCGGAAGAACTCTTTGAAGGCGTCTGTACCGAGGATGTGGGCGTTCGCTTTGAGACCCGATTCCCGGAGTGTTTCCTGGAGGAATTTGGCCATTTCTAGCCTAACCCTCAAAAGCTTGCGTTTTTTCTCTTCCTAAACGCAAGAGAATTAGGAACCATCAGGATAGCTCAATGGGAAGATGTACTAACGGCGGCGAACTTGTCTTCGAATGTGGAGGGGAGCATGTTGGGGAACAACTTGAGTGCAACTGGAAGAAGGAACTCCATGAAGGGTATGATGATGAAGACGGCAAACGGGACTAGCTTGAACAAATCTTGGGTGGTTCTTCTGAGCTAATATGGATTGGGTTGGTGAGACGAGCACTGAGAGGAAGCGTGTAACACACCTGTCTGCGCTCTCTGCGGGTCAAGCTCTCTCCATGAAGGATCTTCCATTGTAGTCTTCCAGAGATACGGACTTCAGAGACGAGGAGCTTTGATCCATGCCAGTAGTGCTGGGCCTCATGC
This sequence comes from Lanmaoa pseudosensibilis, assembly GCA_038092875.1. Classification (NCBI taxonomy): domain Eukaryota; kingdom Fungi; phylum Basidiomycota; class Agaricomycetes; order Boletales; family Boletaceae; genus Lanmaoa; species Lanmaoa pseudosensibilis. The sequence continues at coordinate 3,780 of JBBPRF010000163.1, forward strand.
TTTACTTTCTTCCAGGCGCGGGTGAGGAGGAGTCCGTCTTCCTTTGGCGTGGGCGGGGAGGACTTTGGGTCTTGTGAGACTGCGGCGCTGCTCGACTCATATCTAGCCAGGCGGAGGCGTGTGTGATAGAGTACGGGGGCTCGAGGAGTCAGGAGGGATGTGGGGGAGGAAGAGCGGGAGAGAACATGATGAGAGAGAGCGCGAAGATGGAGTGATGAAAGATGGCGAGGATTAGGTGCACGGAATAGGGCGGGATGTTGGGGACGGGGAAGCCACAGAGACATGGCTGAGGCTGCGAGTGTCGAAGACTAGGACGGGGAGGACCATAAAATGTCTACTAAAATGTATAATTTCGATGGCTGCAAAGTCGAAGATGATGCACTCGATCGGCAAATTTACGCGCCGAATGCCTGTGTGGTCTTGTTTGTAGAAAGATGATCTCCCCACTCAATGACAGTGCGAGCAGAGAATACAAGAAAGCACGCAGACAGCACTGGAAATCAACAAAAAACAGACCTGTCGACGTAGATGCGAGCTGGTCCCCATTCAGAGCCGCAGAGAAGAAATACAAGGCCCGATTCCCCCCACCCGATCTGTCTGCAGTACTAGATCTCGCCTCGCTGCTGAACGCGGACCCACCAACGCTCCATGAGCCTACTCGAATCTCAGCAAAGGGATCGGACGTGTTCACCCTACCCGATGTGCCAGGTGAGGCACACAAGGGGGCCCACAGTCAGTTTCACTAAAATACCCAACTCACAGGACTGATTCTCTTGCCCGCATTCGTCTCTCCGCAAGACCAACGTCGCCTGGTCAGATGGTCACTTCGCGACCACGCGCGCCACCCAAACGAAACAAACCTCGACACCCACTACGTCCTCCCACCAGAGGGCGTTTGGAATGCCCACCTCCAATCCCGCACTGCAGGTACCGAATCCCCGCTCATCCGAACGAGAGCGTCACTCGATTGCAAATCCCTCTCTCGATCCTCGTCCTCAGGTCCACGAAAACTCATTTCCAATGACCCTGCCTCTGTCGACAATTTCTCTTCCCTCCAATCACTCCCAAAACCTCCCTTAGAACCATCGACGACGGTTTCAGACTGTCTTCCTTCCGATCTCCTATCAAAATTACGATGGGCAAATATCGGCTGGTCATATCACTGGGGTAGCAAGCAATACGATTTTTCGAGGGGAAATGGCGAAATTGATCCCTTTCTCCGAGATCTCTGCAAACGCGCAGTCAGGACAGTGCCATGGGAAGAGGTCTTTGACGGAGATGACCTTGATGGGTGGGGAGATGATCACTGGAGAACGTGGAGGGACACCTACGGTTCGTACTGAAATCGCTCGCACGATCGAGACTCAGCCGTCTCTCAGAACCTGACGCTGGCATTGTGAACTTTTATCGGACAAAGGTAGACGCGTTCATATCGTGGCATGAAGTTTTTATCAACATGCGTGTCATTGCAGGACACTCTCATGGCTCACGTCGACCGCTCAGAAGTCTGCGCAACCTCCCCACTTGTATCAATCTCGTGAGCTGCGATCCACATGCCTCCCATATTCTCTTTGCGCTTACATGCCCCAACAGGCTAGGGAACGCGGCCATATTCCTTATCGGTGGTCTCACTCGGGACACTGAGCCGATCCCAATCCTCCTTAGATCTGGCGACGTCTTGATCATGTCTGGTCCAGCCTGCAGACGCGCCTACCACGGTTGGTCATTCCATCATCGTCATTGCTCAAAGCCAATTAAGTCAACCTAAAGGGGTTCCAAGGATACTGGAAACCACACTGCCTGAACACTTTTCGCAACTTCCCGACGGCGGTGATGAGATCATGGGTTGGGAGCCTTACAAAGACTACATGTGCAGCACTCGGATCAACATCAACGTTCGACAGGTGTTCCCGAAAGGGTTTAACCCGCGCATACAAGGTGACAAACGCGTGTAGAATCACGCCCCCTTTCACACAGGGGTTGTTCCTCACGATGACATCGATCGTCAAGAGATCAACATGGACAAGTTGCCTGACACTCGGTTAGTCAGACACGAGGACGGCAGCGAGGCAGGAAGAAAAGATAATACGTCATTTCGACTTATCCTGTTATCTACCGATCCGCTTACCGGCCGAGATATGTCCGAGGCGTGCGCCTCTTTAGAGTTAGCATCTCCTTTCCATGCAACGTTTAGGGACTTTGGCCACTTGTAGCTGTCCAAACACTAAAGATTACGTCTTTACGGACCAACGACACTGCGCCATAAGAGGCTGAGGAATCTCTCAGAAGGTGATATGTTACTGACTGGTTCCTGGGCATCACTCCAAGATCAGTCCTTAATCAACAATCTATGAATCATATCGTGTTTTGTTTGCAAAAAAAACTCACATTCGCATGCAGAAATGTATACATGACGTTAGTATACTTCGAGGCAGAGCTTGTTGCGGCCGAAGAACGATCGGACCTTGAAGGATCATATACAGGGTATGATTTAGAGCTCTTCTTCATACCTATCATCCGTTGTATTATGAAACCCTCCAAATATATCGCTGTCATCGTCTTCGGGAGACGCAGGTCGCCAATCACTGACAAGCTCATCGCCTTCTGCGGCGATCTGATGTCCCGAGGAGCGAAGCGTATAATCGTCCCAACCCCACAGATAAGCATCATTGTCTGGATCTGGGAACCCAGCTGCATCCTGCTCATCGCTGCTATCACTGTCAACATTTCTGTCCAAGAGACGGGCCAACGCGTCCATATTAACGCGCTTAGTACCTCGTTTCGTTTCGGTGGCGATTGGTTTACGGTGGTATACGGTAGCTTCTTCCGTTGATACCTCTTCACCCCAGTTTAGCCGGAATAAAGGCCGAAGCGCTTCTCGTTCTTGTTCGTTCCTCAATAACCCCTCTAGTTCGCCATTGGCAAAAAGTTCTTCGTCGGCTATCTCCTCTGCAGTGCTTCCTCCGCGGGATGATGCGAGAAGTTGAAGACGAGTGGGAGGAGTACCTCGGGCCCGGGAAAGTTCGTCAGGAGAACAGGTCAGCATATGTGTCAACAAAGAGAATTCGCCATTGGGCGTGGCTGCGTCAAGAGAGCCAGATGATAACGGGTCGAGCAACAGTTGATAGGGCACCTGCATCGCTTTACCCTTCTTCTCGACCCTGCGCCGTTTGCCCGGTGGTGACGCGATGACATATTCTCTAACCTTCTGGCTCGATGACGCGACCGTCGGTGAGTTCACGCTATCGCTATCTCCCTGGTCTTCGTCTTCTTCGTTCGCGAAGTCACCAGGGTCGGGTGCCAAGTCCAATTTTACTTTCTGCTGGTTCTGCATGCGACTCAGCCATATCTCTTCGTGGAATTGTATGACATCCTTAGTTCCCTTGGCGACGATACCTCGTTTTGGAACTTTTGAACGGGCAGCGGTACCACGACCTTTACCCTTGTAAACAAACTGATCCAACCAGGGAAGATGACGAATCCATTCCTCAATTAGATCGTAGAGAATTTTGTACCGGGAAGAGACGACACCGGGAGCGAGCGCGAAGCGGGTGGCAAGTGTACGTGTGAGCTCGCCTAGTTGTGGGAGCGGTGCGCGTGTTTCAGCTTCCAGACCAAGGATAACTAGCGCACAAGCTGTTGGTGGTGTGGGAAGGTTGATTATGGCCAAAGGTGGTGAATGATGCAAGATTATCTGGGACAATGAGGTTGCTGTGCGAACGACTGTCTGTAGTGAGAGAGGTGTGAGGACGGAAGCGAGAGATTTAGGCAGCTGAGAAGGTGGGGAAGGAGACAAGGTTTCGGGGTGTATGATCGACTGGAGGTAGGCGTGGAGGATGGGAAGGTGTACGGCAGGATCTGTGGAAGCGAGAGAGAAATCGAGGAGGGAAACCACGGATTGGAAGGTGCGCGCGAGAGAAACTGCGGAGTCGTCAAGGAAGAAAGCAATGTCACGGAGGGAATCTGATTTGCGTGCCTCGCGAAGGGCGATGGCGATCGAGGCGCCAGCAGTGAGTTTTGCCTTGCGTCCCCACCTGTAATGGCCCTTTACCATGGCTTGTGTGAATATGGCTTCCGCGCGTGGGGACAGACCGGGGTTGTTTAGCCTTGAGAGTACGGAGTTAATGAAGGTCCCCATGGCGATCTGAAGGTGGTGTTAGCAAAGAAGATGATCAGACATATCGCCGTACCGTGTTCTTTCTGTCGCGGTCCTGCTTTGTCTGGGCTAGATGCCAGCCCTTGCTGGTGCGGAGTGCGGAATACGAGGCGGTGGACAGATGGTCGTTGTGGTCGGCGAGGACGGCCTGGGCGGGGTCTGCTAGAGTACCACAGTTGGTGCAGACGAGGGAGCCGACATCGTCGTGGACAAGCTGGGCAGCGCCGCACTCACGACAACCCATCTTTGATGTCTTGGGTCAACGCTGCCCCATACGTGTGCCAAATAAGTACACACTAGTACTACGAAGCGTCTAGCAGCTCACGAGGATGATCTGCCAGCGAGGTGACACGTTACAAAGGATTCCTGGCAGACCCCGAAAATTCTGTTCAGAAATTTCCTGATGGATATCATCTCATCCACATATCACCGCACGAGGACCGTTGCGTGAGGCAGGTATTTCATATCCCAATGTGTTCAGGGTCCCCCCTATGAATCTCAGCCTGTGCGATTCCCAGATCTGTCCACTCCAAAAGCCGTCTTGCACATATCGCACGCACTTTCCAGGGCCCTGAATCCTTTCTATTACGAGCCACTCCCTCCCACTTAAATAGCCCCCCCTCCTCTCTCTCTTTCACCCCTACCCCCTCATGTCCACCCACACAAGCGATTTTCAATCAAAGGGATCTACCCACGTCAGGCGCAGGCTCTCCAGCATCACCGCTGGAGACAAGCCCGTCGTCCCAGCCTACTCCAGTCTCACCGTAAGTCCTTACGTTTCACCCGACAACGTCATCTTGATCTGCTTTCTAGCCTATGTGGGCTGGTGTCGCCGGCGCGCTCCTGACCGGCGGTAAATCCTTTGAGATCGCCATTTCCGTCCACGACTCGGTCTATAGCACCGATTTTGCCTCCACCGTTGTCCCTTACAACTCGGCCAATCCCGCAAAAAATGCCGCAGACATCGAGAGTCACGTTCTCGAGACGTTCAAAAAGTTCTCCCAGGAACACCTTTGCAAGTTCCTCGGTGCCGGCGTCACTCTCAGCCTCCTCAAAGAGGTCCTCGTCTCATATTTGATCCCTCGTCACGTGCTTACCACTTTCCCCAGTCCCCCAACCTTTGCACTCGCCTCTGGCTCGAGCTTGACATTGTTCCCATCGTCTTCAACATCAAGCCTTTCCACACCGACTCCCTCACTAGCCCCAACATCAAGCACCGCATCTCTTCCACCACTGGTTCTTATGTTCCTTCCGGGGCAGAGACCCCCACCGTCTATGTCGATGCTTCTCCTCTCTTAGATCAGAACAACCTCCAAGCAGGTGTCGCTACCAAGCTGCCTATTCCCCGCACCCTCGATGAACAAGCCGACTCTGCTGCTCGCAAATGTCTCATGTACTATGGTCCCAACAACAACCCCCGTCTCAGCATCGGTCCCCGCAACCAAGTCACCGTCGACCAGGCTGGCAAGATCCATCTCATCGATGACCTCGAGGTATACCGTAAGTCAGTCGGACAAGGTACCTGGAATGCCGTGGTCAAGCTTGCCGATGAACTCCGTGAGAAAAAGGTCAAGATCGGTTTCTTCTCGTCTACCCCACAGGGAGGTGTGTGATCTTGATTTGATTCCGTGGCGGCATCTGTTTGATCACGATGTGATGTAGGTGGAGTCGCTCTTGTAAGTCACCACACGAAAAAGGAAATGTTTCATTGTCTCGCTCACCCACGGCTGCCGACAGATGCGTCATGCTCTCATCAGGTTCTTGACGGCACTGGACGTCGACGTCGCATGGTGCGTGTCCCCCCATTTCCCTTTCTATCTCCGACCTTCGTCGCGTCCCGCTCGGATGTTGAATTGACCATTTTCCCCGGATGGCATCTTATTAGGTATGTCCCGAACCCTTCACCAAGCGTTTTCCGTACGACGAAGAACAACCACAACATTTTGCAAGGCGTCGCGGCCCCTGACCTGCGCCTTACGGACGAAGCCAAGGCTCAATTCGACGCCTGGATCTTGAAGAACGGTCTAAGATGGACTTCCGACGGTGGACCACTCGCTCCTGGTGGTGTCGATGTCGCCTTCATTGGTAAACTTCTCTCATCCACTCCCTGGTACCTCTCTGACAGCAGCTATAGATGACCCGCAGATGCCCGGTCTCATTCCCCTGATCAAAAAAGTCAGACCCGAGCTTCCCATTGTCTACCGCTCGCACATCGAGATCCGCAGCGATCTCGTTCAACAGAAAGGTTCCCCACAGGAAGGAGTCTGGCAATACCTGTGGAAGAACATTCAGCTCGCCGACCTGTTCATCAGTCACCCTGTCAACAAGTTTGTCCCCAGCGACGTGCCCACTGAGAAGCTGACCCTTCTCGGTGCTGCTACCGACTGGTAAGTAGTCGAACCTCCGTCACGATGACCGTTCTCATCCATACACGCGCTCGCGGCATAGGCTCGATGGTTTGAACAAGCACCTCAACCCATGGGATTCGCAGTTCTACATGGGAGAGTTCCGTAGCCTGTGTGTCAAAGAGAAGATGCACGAGCTGAAGTGGCCTGCCCGCGATTACATTGTCCAGGTCGCACGGTTCGATCCTTCCAAGGGTATTCCCAACGTCATCGACTCCTACTCTCGCCTTCGCAAGCTCTTGAAGGATGCTGGCAAGACCTCTGAGGCAGAGACGCCTCAGCTTTTGATCTGTGGTCACGGTGCCGTCGATGACCCGGATGCTAGCATCATCTACGATCAGGTAATGAACCTGATCGTTTCCGACGATTACAAGCAGTACGCGAAGGATATAGTTGTCATGAGGCTCCCGCCGAGTGACCAGCGTACGTTTTCTTTGGCCTCGTCGTTATCAACTCGCTGATCAACCGTGACGACAGTCCTGAACGCCCTCATGGCGAACGCCAAGATTGCACTCCAGCTCTCGCTGCGCGAAGGCTTCGAAGTCAAAGTATCCGAGGCGCTTCACGCTGGCATACCCGTCGTTGCCTCTCGCACTGGTGGTATACCCCTCCAAATCGAACACGGTAAATCTGGATACCTGACTGAAGTGGGCGACAACGATGCCGTCGCAAAATACCTCTTTGATCTTCACACGAATGAAGCGCTCTACACCAAGATGAGCGACTACGCGGCGACGCATGTTTCGGATGAGGTCAGCACCGTCGGGAACGCCGCGTCATGGTTGTACCTCGCTGTCATGTACAACCGTGGAGTCAAGATTCAGCCCCAGGGAGCGTGGTTGAATGATTTGCTTAGAGAGGAAACTGGGGAGCCGTACCTCCCAGGCGAACCCAAGTTGCCTCGTGGTGCCTTGCAGCTGCAAGGGTAAATAGATCTTATATCGGAGACGTTTGTTTGTACGATTGCTTGCTGTCGCCGCATTCTTGATTTTTGTAGTCACATAGATAGCCATTTTGTACGAGTATACCATCTGAAAGCGTATACCTGATTCTGAGTGAGCGCTTGAGCCACGATCACGAACAAAACGGTAGCGGTACTACATGCGCTCTTCCCACTCTGGCTGGTTCCATCGGGTTACCGGATAGAAACGCTTCCGACGGTCCGGGGACGCGGTACTCACCGCTACCCGAAAGCTGCCAGACTCGCATGTCGGCCCGAATAGATCACAGCGTGGGCGTATTGTTTGCACCTAAGCTGGACAGTACGTAGTCGGCCATTCTTATACAACAAGTTTTTCCTTTGGACAATATTTAATAGTTTATTTCGAGTCTTGGCTGCGTGTTTAACTCGGTGCTAGATATTGATATGATCTCGCGGCTTCGCCGTTGTACTACAAATTGGAATTGGAATTTCGTGGTCATCTCCGCCACCACCCCCGGAATTCCTCTGGCACTCCTGGCCACCTGCAGGGTCAGCATCAGCACCCCAAGCTTTCTGGACCTGGCAGGATCGTAGATTATTTGCTTGATGTTATTGTGTTTTTTGTTGTGTTCTTGTACTGTAACTACTGACACTGGTGCCGTCTGCATGCTGAGCCGTGCGCCGGTGTGTCTGAATTGGTACCTGGGCTCGGGCGCTCGCTCGTTCACGAAGTTTTGATCCAGTGTGGGCTGTACGCGGTGGCCGTGCCACAGAGGCGATTCGACTCCAGTGCTGAGCCAAGCTGTCACGAAGTTTGGCTGTTGAATGATCCCTCACTCTGCATGGTCACACCCGTCACCGGTCCACCCTCGAAAGATTCACTTCTCAGCAAATCCAAGACAATTACCAGCCCCTCAACGTTGCCACCCATGATGGAAGTCGACATGCAGTCCCCACCCTCGACATTCCGTTCTGTGCCTTTTGCCATCAAACGACCGCGTTCGCCTGGCTCGCCCACTCAGGAGCGGCAAACCGTGCGTGTTTGACTTTTGATCAGAGGGTTTTTTTTTCGCGTTTGCTTATATATTGCGTCGGACGATCTCCTGTAGAAACGTCTTTCGCTCGCCCCGGTTGGTTTGGAGGGGCAATGTGTCCGTCGCACGTCCACAGCACCTGACGGGGTGATGGATGGTCGGATGGCTAACCAAGATGACTGGGTTAGGCAGGCTAGGGAGCTTTCGATTGCGAGTCCGCTGTCGGTCACGGTCGGTTTCCCGTCCGTACTGGATGGTAGTGCCACCATGGCTCCGAGCAGAGTCGACGAGCACATGGTGAGTCCTCTCTCAGGCATATCTCAGGCATATGCACGGACGGTGTTCGCAAACGATGCTCAAGACGAGGCTTGGTAACAGGCTATTGATTACGAGGAGTCGCAAATGCTTCGTGTACATGTACATCCGGGTAGCTCACGACCGTGGACGACGACAAGAAGTCATCTGCCTTCAATACATATCACAACGACACCCACACAAACACCCGTGCCTGTACCGAGCGGACTCCATGCGCCGTCGCCTGCCCCGTTTAGCGTGCTCACTGAGCCACCTTCGTCCTCGACCGAGTCGGCATCCTCGACATCATCAATATCTGTGACGGAGACGAGCGTGGGTGCACGGGCGCACCATCCCTGTCCTCCGGATATCTTCCTCTTTCCGGCGACTCCATCGGATAGTACCCCACCTCACCAGCATCAGTTCGCGACCGATCGCGGACAGCAGCAAGAGGCTGGGGAAAGCGAACCTGGACCCCATGCTCGGATGCAGGATCAGGGCCTTTCTCAGTCTTCGCTGACTCGGACGCAAGATCGGATAGACGGGTCGCCGCGACCCTCGAGGGCGCCTGATGTGCCGACGTCTTCTGGTAGGAAACATCGCGTGACGATGGGACCGCGTGCCGATTGCGTGAAATGTAGAACGGGGGTTAGAGGGCACTGGATGCATTTTGATTGAGGGTTGTTACTTACTGTAAGACTCGAGGTTATAGACTGTGTTGTCTGTGTCCTTCCTCGCATCGCATACCTGTCACTTCATACTAATATTGTTGCATGTACCTAACGCAAACATATTTATTGTACGCAAAGGGAATAGCCCCTGATCAAGTGAACTCAACAGAGCATAACAAACGGCCGATTTAGGCTTGATGTGACATCGAAATTTCCGAAATTTTGCAGCGCCCGTTGCAGCGTGTGAGGAGGGGGGAGAAATCGAGCAAGATGTCCACAACGCTGCCTTTATTCTGGAAGTTATCCTCCGCCTCGAAAAAAGATCGTGTCGACGCGTCCGTCAAGCTCATAAGCACTCTCGAACAATTCCAGACGCTTCATGTCCCACAGTCCAAGTCGGATGGCTCTGACAATGAGGGAGGAGATGGTTTGGACGCGTTAAACTCACAGGACGTTTCGTATTCGATACGGCGGCTTGTACGAGGCCTCGCAAGTCCTCGAGAGAGCAGCAGACTCGGGTTCAGCGTAGCTCTCACCGAAGTATGTACCTATCTCTCGACCCGGAATCGCTGAATGTAACTAATCTCGTGTCGCAGCTGCTCTCCCGGATAGACACCGTCACCTGTGCGCAGGTAATCGCTGTCGTCGTCGACTCTACGAAAAGGCAGGGATCGATGAGTGGACAAGAGGAGAGGGACGTCCTGTTTGCACGGTTGTTTGGGATCACTGCGGTCGTACGATCCGGGTTGCTCGTGCGCCACAAACCGTTGCTCAGCACCTCTTCGTCCTCGTCGAATGCGCCCGTCTCGAGCTTGGAAACGTACAGATCTGTGTTGACGTACCTGTTGGAGATCGGGGATGCAAAGTCTTGGTTGAGGGAGAGCGCTTGGTGGACGATTGGGTTAGCTGTCGACGCGATTCAGTCTTCCTCGGTGCCGTGGAAGGTCGAGGCGCTCGAGTCGACGATCAAGGTGGTTTATTCGAAGGAGGAGGACAGTTTCTGGACGCCGGATAAAGTCGCGATTACGTTGAAGTTGCAACCCCTTACGCCGAATCATGCCTGGGACAAGACGCTTTCCCCAGTGTTCAAGGGACAGAATATCTTTGCGCCCAACAATCTCTTGGCGCTTGGGAGGATATTGAAGGTTGGTCCATGATGTTTGCGGTCACGGATAGAGTTACTGATGTGTTTTTACCTGTGTGTAGGAAGCCGCTGTGGATGACGACGACACCCCGAACCAAAGCACTGGATCGTGGAAGGCCCAACTTCACGTTGCATGGGACGTCATATTCGATCGACTGCTTCCTCCATCTGGCTCAGAACACGTTCCACAGGGTTCTTTCAGTGAATTCTTCCGAATAGTCGTGGATGGTAAGCACACACACGCTCGTTTCGGTTACCATAATGCCTCACATATGGGATAGAGTCCTTGTTTTCCTCTTCGTCTTCTCCTGAGAGAAAGTACTGGGGATTCCAAGTATTCAAAAGAGCTCTGGCGCGGGTCAGGGCTAGCGAGCTCCCCATGCTCTTCACCAAAAATCTCATGCGGTCTTGGATCAATCATCTTTCAAATAAGGATCGCTACCTGCACAAAATCTCGCTCGATGTGGTATGTTGCGTGGATCACTCGCTCGTTCGCGGGGATCGTTAACATATGTGGTTAGGCAAAGCATATCCAAACGCTTGTCCAAACCTCTCCCTCGCTCGGATTTCCACTGATTCTCCAATTAACCGGCGTCAATGGAAGTGGGCAGTTCGACAAACTGACACGGACAAAAACTGTCGAATCAATACTAACGGTCATGGACGGCGCAGGCATCAAGAGATATGTCCTTTCCTTAGTTGAACAAGCGAACTCGCCGAAAGATACAGATACAGAAGAGTACAGTATTCTCTCTCTCTGGCGCGTACGCAAGGAAGCTGAGATGCAGAGCGACAGGGAGCCATCCGCAATCAATTCCCGGAGAACATGGATCGCAGACCAATTTGCAGCACTCGTTCGCAACGGTTCAATCCCGAAAGATGACGAATGGATACAAATAGTGTTTGATTTCTACATCGTTAATGGACTTTTCGTCGTTTGCAAAAAGTCTGAGAACAGTCCTATTCACTCGGTATGTTGGGATCCGTATGTTTCGCTGATATGTGGTTACACTGACGATGACGAACTAGTTGCGTGTGGTTCCTTCACCGTCTTTCACAGAAACTGCTCAACAACATTGTCGCGAGAGATTGCTTAGTTGCCTCGCTGTTCTTAACGCTCACCTTACTGTCGTGAAGCAAGGTCTGTCTATCTTTCGATCCCAATGCACGATTTTATTCACAAACGTGACAGATGAACACACGCATAAGGAGACGGGTGTTGCATCCGACGGGGAGTTTTGGACATCCAAAACGCTTGCTACCATTGTCTTGTTAGACAAGGACGCTAAACATGTCAAGCCACTAATTGATATCGACGAAGAAATCCAAGCTCCCCTCGCCAAGACAGAGAAAGTAATCGGCCAACTGAGGAAGGTATAGCCTTCTCTCTCTTCTGTTTCTCCGGAATTTGAGTTCGTTTGTCACGCTAGACTGACGACGACAAGCGGGAGGTCGCAAGAGGGTTTGAATTAATCCTCTCGTCGCTCCTACTTCAATGCCGCTGTGGTGAGGTTGACGGCCTCGAGAACCTCGAGGTCTGTATCATTACATTCCCGACATTCCTTGACTCATCGACAGTACCCCACACCCAGACAACTCTCGCAGCGGCTTCCAAAATGTACTCGAGCGAGAAAACGCCAAAGAAATCAAAGAAATCAAAATCCCAGCCCCAGCCGCCTTCTGAGGATGAACCATCGTCGATAGACGTCCTCGTGGACGTGATTATAGGCTTTTTAGAAAAATCCAGCGCGTTCACGCGGTCAGTCGCCAATGAATCCTTCTCGCGCGTCACGAGCGCTGTACAAGGGAGTACCGTAGATCTGATTCTGAGCGTGAGTGATTGGTTTTGATTTTGTCTTCTTTCCCCAACGGCGATCGTGACGGGAATTCATTAGCAATTGGAACGGCGGGAACCAAGCGACTTGGTTGACAAAGACGAGGAGATGGGCAGTGGTGGTGATGACGATGACGACGGAAGCGGCGAAGAGGAAGAAGACGACGAAGAGGAAGAGGAGGAGAGTTCTGGAGAAGAGGATTCTGGAGAGAGCGATTCTGAGGAAGGAGACGACGAAGCTACTGACCAAGTACGCAAAAAAATTGAGGACGCACTAAATGCGAGCGGAGTAGATGTCGGGGAAGACGGTTCAGAAGAGGAGTCTGACGAAGAGCTCATGGACGACGAGCAGATGATGGCTCTCGACGACACTCTCGCAGAAATTTTCCGTACGAGAACGAACGAACGGAAATCCAGACAAGGTCCGTTGACTCTTTTTTCTAGACGTGTCTTCTTTTTCTGAATGCTCAAAAATGATATCAAGGGGTCGATGCCCAACGAGAAGCAACGCATTTCAAGAACAGAGTCCTCAATCTCGTGGATATCTTTGTCAAGCGGGAGCCTCAGAGTCCTCTCAACCTTCGACTCGTCCTACCATTGGTAGAACTCGCGACCAAGAGTGGCATGGACGAACGCCAACTGTCCGATAAAGCAAGCGGTGTCCTTAAAAGTCGACTCGCCAAATCAAAAGACTTGCCCACGACCGCGCCGCAGGACGAGGTGGAGACGGTGCTCCGAGAAGTGCATCGGCGAGCACAGAGGTCGCATGCGTCCGATGCCCTGGTCGTGCTAAGCCAAGCCAGTCTTTACCTATGCAGGATTCTGGTATCTCTGAACGAGGAAGACGTGGCTGTTGGGGTTTATCAAGAATCTCTCGACGATTACATGTCGCGAAAGGCATCGCAACTCGCGTTCAGCTTCTTCCAAGATTGGGCACGTCGTTTCCCTGCGTTGGGATGGAAACTACGAGATAAAGTCTTGGAATCGTCTTCCAAGGCAGTCAATTTGTACCGGAGATGTCAAGCATTCCAACTTTTGCATGTCATATTGAGCCAGCCGGGTCAGGTGCGCATGACTTTCTTGTCTCGAGGACAGCCGACGGGTCGCTCACCGACCACAGGTAGAAAAACCAGAGGCGATCGTCACGTTCCAAAGGGCGTTGCAGAAGACCATACTTGATCTGATCACTTCTTCCGTCGATAATGACTGTGGCCTATCGCCGACTCAACTAAAGGACCTTCTGAAGCTCGTCCTACTCTGCATACGTCAGGCTCGCAGGACCACCGAGTCATCGATCATCGAAATTTGGGATCCAACCGCGTGGAAGGTGCTTCATGACCAACTGTCCTCAAGCAATCGTTTCAAATCATCGTCGTCGGTACTGAACATGTGCCGTCAGGTGGAGTCCACTGCCGCCCAGTGCAAGCAGGCGGTTAAGGGGAAACGCAAGGCAGAGTCGGATGAGGCAATAGAGACTGACCCGTCAAAAAAGTCCAATCGGAAGAAACAAAAGAAAAAGTAAATCGTAGCATACGATTTAATGCAGAGTTAATTCTTCCTACATAATTTCCGTTCGTGGATGGGTGGATCCCAGGCATACAGGAGGGCTACGTGAATAGGGCTCCCTGTTCAAGCATGCGCACAATCTATGTTGCATTATAATTGACGCAGCATCAGGCAGTTGTGGATTCCCAGACACGGTCAGTAAAAGCAAGACGGGCGGGAAGCGCACACAAGTTCGCTGTCTACGCCTTTGGCGACGATGTGATCCTTGCGTGGAGTGCTTGAAGCGCAGCAAGATCATGCTTTATGAGACATTGTTCAATAAGTTGGGCACATCGTTGTGCTCTGGGAAGCGAACCCTTAAGCCGACCCAAGGACACATAGTGGTACTTGTGACTCACCTGCTAAGCTTGCCGCGGGACTCGATGGCAGTCCGACATGCTTCGGAACGTTCTGTGGCTACGCTGAGGATGTGCTCTGGAATGCCCGCGAGGCGGGCACATTCTACTCCAAAGGACTCTTCAGCAAAGCCATCGGTCAACTGGTAGAGGAATGTTACGTCTCTTCTGCCATCAATGCGGCTATCCGTCGTGTATCCCATGTGCAAGTTCTGGACGTCATCTGGGAACCGCCGTTCCAAATCAATGGCGACGAGGGGATAGTGCGTAATGAACAATGTCTTGCATTTGATATTTTCCACAAGATGTTGAAGGACTGCATCCGCAATTGCCATCTACGATTGAATTAGCGATTCTCGGTCGTGAAAGCCCAACAGTTAAGGGGACGCACTCCATCCGCAGTTGAAGTACCTCTTCCAAGCTCGTCCAGAATCACGAGACTCTTCGAGGTTGCTGTCTTCAAAATCTCGTTCGTCTCTGCCATTTCGACCATAAATGTTGAGCGGCCACGCGCCAATTCGTCAGACGCTAATTCGGGCCCATCAGTTGGTGTACTCAAATGGAGATAATAAGAGCCCACCGCCCATCCTAGTGATAATTCCGTCGCACATTCCAATCCTTGCAGCCTTCGCAGGAACGTATGACCCAACCTGTGCCATAATAGCGATCAAGGCAACCATTCGGACCGCAGAACTTTTGCCTCCCATATTGGGACCCGTTATGATGACACTACCAGGGGACTCCCCACCCATTGATAGAGAATTAGGTACGAACGGGTCGGATCTCAGTGCTTCAACCATGGGATGACGGCCGTCTATGATGTCGAGCACGTCTTCGTCTGTGAACTCAGGTCGTACATAACCATCTTGCAAAGCAATGTGGGCAAGGCTGAGGAGACAATCCGCAATTGCAAGTTTGTTGATGGCATCTCGTAGCAGGGAATAATGAGATTGGGCGATTTCACCCAGAAAGGTGCTATACGCTTTGTTCGCTTCCGCGGCGAGCGATTCCTTATATCTTGCCCGCTCTTGGATCAGCTTTTTGACCTCAGGAGTATGGTATCGCCTGCAGTACTTTGTACTGCAAGAATAGACCATGAGGACGTGTTTTGTCTATATGTATGGGCATTTACCTTGATATTAAATCCCAGCTTACTGGATGATCTCTGTTTACGGACTTCTTGAGCTCCACAAGGAACTAGGTAATCTCAGGAGACCGTGCAAATCGCGAGGCATGTAACGTACTTCAATCCCCAGCACACTGGTCCATTGGAGAGACGGCATTCTAAGAATTTTTCGGACTGCATTTAAATCAGTGCCTGGATTACACCAAGAGAGGGATGATACCATACTTCGCTTCAGTTCCTCTTCGAGCTCCGTTTCAACGGTTTGAATCATCTAGGCAAGTTAGGAAGCAATGTGTATGAGTCGGAGAGAACTCACTAATGCATATTCTGCGAGCATCGGGAATCGCTCTGTATCTGTCCATAAAGACTCCTTCTTCCCTTCAGTAGCACTCTTGAGGGAAATCGCGCTCAGATACTCCCGAACTGGAGATTTGAGATTCGGTAAAGAAAGAACTATCTCATTCAACAATTTGGAGTGGAAGTCCCCCAAGGAACCCTCCTCAAAGCCATCGAATGCCGTGGCAACTCTGTTTAGCGCAGGCAGCAAGATGGCAAGTTCTTGGGGGGAACACTACGCAAGTATGTGAACCCGTTGATCAAGGCCTAGAGTGAGGGAAATCTGACCTTGCCATACTGAATCCGACACAATCCCTTGGCAAGGTCCGGTAGCTTCTTCAGGACTTGTCGAAGGGCAACCAGTTTTTCTGACGGACTGGTAACTATTTCCTCGATGGCATCTATCCTATCTTGGAGTAGCCTAAAGGTCCGGATGGGTTACTTCAATAGAGCGGATATAATTTAAAAGACTGACCGCTTGTCCGTGAGTGGTCGACCCACCCAACTCTTCAACAACCTGGCACCAAATTTGGTGGTTGTGCGATCAAGCACCCAAATTAGAGATCCCCTGGCAGTATAGTCTGTCTGATTTTGGTATACTTCCCTACAAGGCCAGTCAGACTTGATCTTAGCAACGGTTAAGGCACGAACAAATTCGCCAATGTGGTAGCATTTAGAAGCATGTGTGTTCTATTCGCGAATTTCGTAAAAAACCTAGCGCCAAGGAAAGCGTCTGCAATGTGAAACGACGACAGGTAGTTGATGGCATGTGCCAGGGAAACTACAACCTGCTGGGGGAGGCTCGTAATGACTCCAAGTATACCGTCTGTGAAATGTTACTAACAAGTCACTCTCACCTATGCGAGGGATAACTCACCCATTGAGAGATCCTTAGAATTGGCTTTAGTCCTGTTAGAATAAAATTCCGTCACAAAATCAAACGCCAAAGAGAATTCCATCCCATTCTTGTACCGCTCAATGCGTATTTTCTGTCCGCTGTGTATAGATCTTGAAGAACAAATTTAGCCTTTTAAAGGTGGATGATGGAGATATTGACCCAGCAAAGTGGCGCAGGACTTTTTCGGTGAGCTTACTCAGACCCTGTTCAGGGAGCACTAGTTCCGCTGGACGAGTGTGCACGAGTCGGGTCTAAATCTCTGTAAGTACGATTAACTCGCAAAAACCGTATTAGACTGACCTCGAGCTCCGAGCGCATGATAGTGTCTAGCCCGTTCCGCGTGAAAAGAAAGCAAATTAGATGTACCCGAACTCACCATCAAATTCATCCCAAATGACATCTCCCGTGCTGGGTGTGATAGCAATCATGCTTATCGATACGTGATCCTCGGAAGTACCGCCGCTTGCGGGGACTTCCGTAAAGCATACGAGCGGCGGAGCTGCATGCTTGTCCAAATCATCAACGGACCCAAGCTCATCAACATATCTGTGAATATATGTCACCACAATGAAAAAAAATGGGTGCTCCACATCGCCTCACGTCGTGGCCGTGTATAGATGAGTTAGCTTTCTTTCAAAGAGCGTGTTCCTAGTTTCACTGGCTTTTTTGAGTGCTGTAGTCTCGATCTGTTCGACAATTCCGACTTTGTACCCTTGCGAGAGAAGCCTGATCCTGTGTAAGGCACCTTGAGAGCGAGGTAGTCGAGAACTGACTTTCTGAGATGTACGTCACGGCGGTGGACGGGGATTGAAGCGGTTAGCAGATTTCGACGACGGTATGCAACAATGCCAAGTTCCTGGCTGGCAATCTGATGATGAGAATGAACAAGGCTGTTGGTCCAGTGAACAAGAATATCACACCGAAGCACTCTCTTCGTAGAAATAGTATTTATATCCCAGTTCAATCATTAAAACCACCTCAGGGTGATCCTTGATAAATTCCAATGACTGTGATTGAACGAAAACATTGTTAAGAGCAACATGCAAACAGTCAACCAAGCTTGCCTGTAATTCAGCCGGTGTGTACGGCTGCCCGCTGGGCCCAAGCTCTTTCGATGTTCCCTTGCCCTTTGCTGAAAATGCGAGCCGTGATTTACCCTTTGCATTGTCGAACTTGTGAGAGAATATTTCCGTGAGGTTCTTGAATGCATCGTCCGAGCCATCGGACTCGGAATTATCATCTTGATCCTGGAGAGACTCATCCTCAGATGGCTGAGCTCCCTGGTCTGGGTGACATCTTTGGCGCGCAAAGCTACTGTTCCCTGCAAGCAGTACGTGCTTGAATTCCTCGTGACGCCTCTTCTTGTCATCTTCATTCCCCGTGATGGGACTCTCAACGGATGGTTTTCGCGTGCTGTCAAAGCGCCACTGATCGGCAAGGGACTTTCCATTTTCGACCTTCAACTTCTTGATAGGCGGTTGTCTGTCAACTTCTAGATCCTCAAGGGTCAAGTCGATCGTGGAGTGTGGACGCTTCTCTTGCACAGAAGGATGTTGGGAGAAAAAAGAGGAAATCCGGGGCTGTTTGTCTGTACCAGAAAGCTCGATGCCCGTCTTCCGTTTCATTATAGTACAGCGTAGTCACGGTACTACTGATGCCTGGATTGCTTGATAGTTGAAACGAAGTTGTAGCCTCTACGTGTGATGTCACATTATTAATGGGTCACGTGCTCATTATAGGTTTTTCGCCGTTCGGGTCCAATTCCGTCCCCTAGTGCACGAACATGATCGTATACCGTTCCGTCTTCTATTGGATTCGGCCAAGTCTTATCTCTCGGGCCTCCGCCCGAGTCTCTTGGACGCCTGCGTTAACATTCACCCTTCGAAACTATGCGACCACAACCAAAGAAGACCCAGTAGCTTCGGAAACCACTCGTACGTTGTTAGTAAATTCGATGGTTTGTGCTGAAGTCCATTGCAAGGCGCTGAGAAAACGCTGAGGCGTTTCTGGAAGACTGTTGGTATTGACACCAGGGCAGATGGGATTGCCGTCACATTGGACAAGCGTGCGTTGAAGACGCCATCCGGGCAGACACTGCTGTTGCCAGAGGACAAGCGTTTGGTGGCCACGCTCATCGCCAATGAATGGGAAAACCAGGAAACCGTGTTGAAACCACATGCACTACCAATGGTAGGTAATTTTGTTTAGTACTGGAGAAAGGGATGCAGACTTTTTAGACGTCCGTCGCATCCAGAGCTATCGATACTCTGCGTGACCAGGAAACTCGTTCAGAAGTTCAGGAGGCATTACTGAACTACCTGGACACAGACACTATCTGGTACGCTAATATGCAACGGGATTGGATGTTGCTTACATGCCGCTTAGCTTTCACCACGACGATCCCGAGCCACTCGTCAAGCTGCAGAAAGAGCACTGGGACCCACTTCTAGAGTGGGCTAGGAGTACCTTTAATATCGAAATACATGTCCACCGATCCGTTTTATTCCACTCGCAACCTGAGCGAACGCGGCAGATTCTCAGCGATGTCTTGGCGCAGATGGATCCTTGGGAGATGGCAGGTGTGTTATGGGCTGCGAATACTAAACTAGCAGACTAAGCATACTTCCCTTTGAAGCCATGGAGCGGGCCACCTATATCTCAAAATCGTTCATCATTGCCTTAGCCCTCGTCAAGCGTCATTTATCTGCAGAGCAGGCAGCGCTCGCAGCCCAAGTTGAGGTGGCAAGTCAGATAGAGAGATGGGGGGAAGTTGAGGATTGTGAGTTCCGACCGTCTTGTCGGGGCTTGAAGTTCCTTCTTGCGTCCCTGGCATTAGAATTTTCACTGACCAATCCCGTTCCACAGCCCATGATGTAGATTATCATGATGTTCGCCAGCAGTTAGGGAGTGCCGCTTGCTTGATCACTAATACGCCCTAGAATGCGACGATTTATTCAGCTACGATATTTGCCCACGTTTCACATACTATCAGCCTCCTCCACGTTGTTGCCCTTGACTCTCTATGTCAGGTTGGGCTCCGAACACTGGAACCCATGAGAACTCATGATCGATGTGTGTAAATACCTTCATTGATATCAAACCTTATGGTAGATGGACACCTTGTGTCCAGAGGTTTCTCCGCATACTCCAAGTATATTCCCGCCTTCATTGATCATTCCCGATCCCTTCTGACAGCCTTCGCAGGCCTGATTGAATTAACCAAGAACTCTGTACTTGGCTGTGATTGTATTCGGACTAAGGTTCACACCGCCTTTCGTGAAAGACATTCAGGCATTAATGTTAAGTAGTAGCCGGTTGTGCGGATCTCCACAGCGAAGATGTGGTGCTTCCCCTTTCCTTCTTTTCGTTTCCGACAGTTCCGGTCTCAGAACACTTCCACGAGGCACGACTAATCTACCCTCTAGTCTCCGATTTAACTGCCCAATACTGACCCCGCCGATATAATTCTGTGGGTCGTACGCAGCCAAGCATTATCATATTTCTGTTAAAAGGTATGTTAGTATATTGGTAATCTCCTCCGTGGCCGTCAGTTTCAAAAGCACGATTGCATGAACCTACAGTGTTCACTGAAGACGGTGGATATTCTCGCGCCGTAAAAGGGGGGCGTCATTATGAGCGCGTGTCCACTAAATTTACTGGGACATTGGAAACAGATGGGAACGGATGAGAGAAAACGAGCCGCGATGCGACTCGAATGGTAATTCGACTGGCACCTCTGCTCCCAATACAGGTTTGCAACCCGATCTGAAGCAAGATCTTCTGGTGGAGAGATTATCCCGGTGATTTGATAGTTCACATAGGGGTTACACAAAGAGCTGCGGTGAGTGCCTGTGACCGTAATGCAGTGCTTGTGTCCATGACGAGACAGGATCGCAATGCTGTGTTTCGTGCCCCCCGCGCACTGTGAGAATTCAGCCTTGGTTGAGTCAGTGGGCGGAAGCCGTCTCCCAAGGGAAAGTGCGGTGTTGCTGTACCAGATTTCAACCCTTGAAGCACATCCGAGTCTGCACTATTGTGCCCCCGCACTGCAAGGGGAACGAATCCACGATGAATGATGACGACGACGGTCCATGATCAGGTGCTTGTTCTATGATAGTAGCATGTCCGGCTCCGATTCGCAAGAAAGTTCAGTCATTGGACCCTGCCTGTACACACGCCGCAAAGACCGCATGGTCTTGAGCACAGATGGGCCACAAGTTTAAATTGACTCTGCATGATGAGCGGAGTGCGAATTTCTAGTCAATGGAATCTGCCTCCACACTCCCTCGCTGTGACGATAGCGTGTACACAAGTTGTTATTGCGAAGAGAACATCTACTTGCTTATAAAACGTTTTCGAGATACTTCGGGGGGCGAGCAGCAGTGGGATATTTTTTCTGTATTTATCTCCAATCCGACGAGAACGGTAACTGATATGAACGAGCGTTCATATGTTGGGATTCTCAAGTTTATCACACAGGTGGCGTTGTGGAATCAGCGAATGGGATCATCCAGAGATACGGCGGTAATATGGGATTACCACGTCGTCTTAGCGCTGCGCGAGCGCCAGCAGATGCACGGCCAATCACCGAGTTGCTATCCGACCACTTGGATCTATGACCTCGACACCTATCTCCCTGTCCCATGTCACTGGAACAGTACGTAAGGTCATATGGTCCACTTTGTTCCTTCCGCAACTTCATTCCGGATCTTGTTTAGCGTATGTTGATGGGACCTTCCCACTGGGGACTGGCACCCCATTGCAGTATCAGAGGTGCGGAAAATTCGAACGAAATTAACCTCTTATCTCGGTAGCAAACCCACTATTTCATCAGCCTCTTTAGGGTGATCCCTGGCGATGTGTATCTCGATCACTTTGCATCGGACAGATCTCACATGGTGAGCCGAGTTGACCCCATATTCCACGGGCATCTATTGTTCTCTTCGTGGTCATTAATGCTGATAAAGCTCGATGTTTCCCGGTCGAACGTATCCGAGGCACCCCAGCATCTTTCCAAACCACCACCGTATCCTGTTATCTGTGGGCCAGAGGCAGAGAAGCGCGGAGTTAGGCATAATCTTATGACACATTTCGTCTCGATGGTTGGAAACGAACAAGGTTTTGGTACCGTGAAGGATTTCGATACTTTTACAACGTGGTGTTCCTCAGGACCGAGTAGCTGATAGGCTGACTTGTGACCGCCGAGTGACGCGAGTGACTGCCGTGACAGTCACACATGTAGTTGTCACACATCAATGAGCGAATCATTTTTCGGTTGGCCAGAGACTTGCAGTTGGTCAGATCTCAGAGTCGGTCGTGGTGTCGAGCAACTTGTCATGATTTCAGCTTCTTCTTCTTCCAGTGTCGGTTTGAACGGTCACACCCCAACTAATGGCTTAACATCATCCATCTCCCATGAATCTGAACACCCGTATGGCGATGATGCAAACGTCTCAGTTGTATCTCCAGTCCCTGTATCTAACGGATATTCGCAGTGAGTACCCCTTTCTGTCCATGTCTCAACGCCGATTAACCCGGTACCGCTCCAGTACACCGTACCAATTGCACAATGAAGAAATTGTAAACCATTTGTATCATGCAGGCTTTCAGACTGGTGTGGGTACCTGTGTCTTCATGCAAAGTGCCTACTGATCTCACACGACGTTAGAATTATGCAGATACGATTCTTGTGAGCAAATCCCTTTCCGGGACTTTCTTCCAAGTGTCACTGAACTAAAGCTAGCATGTTCATCAAAACTCCTATCGCCTTCATGCGATAATTTTGTCTCGTTCTCCATTTCTTGCCCACTTAATGTCCACCTCTCCACAAACAGGGGGGCAACGTGTAATATACGTGGAACTTGGTCATGAACCAGAGGTCACGCATGAGGTATGTCTCCTGCGTATATTGGTCATGTCTCCGTTCATTTCCGCCACCGTGTGCGGCCAGTGGCTGAGTAGAAGTTGACCGTGTCTGCAAACGCTCGTCATTTGAAGACCGGCTGCTATTATTCTCATCATGTACAACAGCCGCCTCGGAGGCCGTATTGGACGGGGCTTTTGCTTTCTCCTCTGAACTTTGATACTGATTTATTGCATTTACAGGGTTTCGCCATAGGTATTGTTTCAATTCGTCAGCAGTCTCGATCATTGATAACCGGCGCTCTTCTTAGCTCTGGGATACCTTTATTCTTCCGTTTCCATCAATTTAATTCGGCCCGAGAATGCACGAGGCGTTCTCGCGGCTGGATGTTTGCTTGGTGGGATGGAGGATCTGTGTGGATATGCATATGGCGTCTGCAGGCAATCCATCAGTGTGGAAACGATTACTGAATGGCTCGAATTCATCGACAACATCCCGTTGTCACCGGACGGGTTAATCACCCCCCAACCACCTCTGACGTCTGTGTTTGGACAATATGCTCGCAGACTACGAGAAGATGTCTTTCATTTCCTCGTGGTCACACTTCCCAACACCTTGGAAATATATTCTTCCCCAGGATCCGAATCTGGCCCGTCACAGGGGCACCCTGGTCGCGATGCCTTATTGCAGATATTTTCTCTCGTACCCTTCGACATGTTTAAGGCGGCTGTGGAATCACCTACTTTCCAAATTGGTGCGTGTTCGAGGTGCTCACGGTCAATACAACTTCTTGACCCATTATTAATACAGGTTCCGATCAATGTCGCTTCAAGTTTGCGAAGGATGCTATAGAGCTGAGGAAAAGGGGTATTACGCGAGGGCATGGATCTGAGGAAACAGTGGTGCTTGCGTTTGGCGGAGGTCACATGAGTGGAAATGCTGTTCACGTCACTCGGAAAATGCGAAAGCGGCCCCTCTGGAAGGTAAACTCGTGAACTGACACTTGGCTTTTCTGGAAATTCATATTACGTGAAGCCACTGGTTACTTTTTTGGCCCCCATTTTACATACATGTCGGAATGATAACTCTCGAAGCTGTGAATAGCCCCTGGAAGACCGTGCAAAAACAAGTAACTTCACTGGCCATTGAATCGTTCTATGCCGGCGCCATCTCGTATCCCAGAATCGGAAGGCTCAGCTCGTGAAGTACCAGTTAACCTTTTTAACTGTGCAGTTTGTCGCTGATCGCTTCCTCGAAGTCTCGGGCGACTTCAAGCAGCACGCAAAGAACTTGATGCCACCGACCACATTCCTTTGTCGGATGCTTTTGAGCAGATCTCCGTTTTCTCCATCGGTACATCCTTCTCAGACACGAGTGCGCCACGATCGATTAGGTATTATCTGTCCGACCGGCAATTCTGCCATAGATCACGAGAGCAGTGCATCAAAGGACCGACAAATCTGAACTGTCGCTCAGGCATTTTTTTTTCGTATATGAAGGCATGCATTTCCACCGGTTTAGACAGCAGTTCCCCCCCTCACAATGTCTCGCTTCGAGTTCGAGATCTTCTTCACTGGCAACGACGATCCTCGCGAAGGATGCATTATCATCGGAGAAGACGCAAAGCCCGTCTTTTTTGAATTTGAGACCGCCATGCTGTCTCCGACCTCGACGCGTACGACGGTACGTGTGCCTCTCTCGAACGTATGGCTAGACAATATAGTACGCCATGCTGACCCGCGGGTCCCCCCTTCAGATTTGCAGCGACCGAACTCCCGTCGCTGCGTTCGATTGGGGCGCAGACGGTAACAGCCTCGGTGTAACCACTATCGGCGATAGGGAATTCCCGATGGAACACCTCGTCCTGCCCGGTTCTTCCCCCAAGTAAATTGCCGAGCTCAAGCTGGCTTCCTCGAGGCAGACGCTGACCGTTTTATTCCACCCAGCGCGCGCCGCTTCCAGGCAGCCGATGGCAGGTTCTATGAATGGCGGCGCTCTTATCACGACCCCAAGTCTTATGAGGTATCATCGTGTTTATTACCCTCGGGGGTGTTTATTGCTCACCGTCGTGTTCAGTTGTACGCGGGTCCCAATACCCCACCAATTGCCGTGTACCGCCAGTTCTCCCAAGCAACGCCCATTGGCCCCACCCATGGTACCTTGGAATACAGCTTCACGGATGGGTTATTTCTGCTTCAAGTACTTCTCGCGCTTAATCTCAACCGCTGGTTGGATTGGAATTTGGAATGATCTAAGATCGACGAGGAATGCGATAATACCACTTATTTATATCCCATAGTTTGTATGAATACGAGTATAGCAAGGACGACAGGTGTAAATGTAACCGGCAATCAAGTAAACGAATGCAAAAGCAAAGCAACTATGAAGGAGGGAAAATGTCCACCAAATAAATCCAGCAATCAGGAATTTCCGATCGTACCAAGCATATGTTCCAGTCTTTCTTCAACAGTCCATTGCATATCGGCGTCAGAGTGGAAGGAACTCGCAGCGGAGTGGTCAGGAGGTTGATTAAGGATAAAGTTGAACGAACCGGCGTCCATCCCTTGAGAAAGGTTTTCTATAAGGCGACCAATCTGTGCGGAAGAACTATAAAAAACCTAGTCGCGGGACGTTGGTTTGCAGCGCAATCCTAACAAAAGCAGGAACTTACCTTGGTCTCAGGGCGGTACTTGCTCTGAGAGGACCTTTTACGGGAGTTGATCGAAGAGCTGCTACCTTTTGATGTCGGCCTGGCATGTTCCTTGACGAACAATACACCGTCACCATTCTCGCCCGTCGAATGATTCGACCCCATGCTGGTCCTGCTAGCGTACAAAGAATCGATATCATCGTCCCTCAAGCCGTTGACGATTTGCCTAGAAACAAAAATCAATCAAAATGCCGCGCAACACAGACGATGACTTACCAGATAGTCTCGCCATTGGCCATTTCGATCACCTCGACTGCGGGACCCTCCTGAACGGCTGTGCCGTCGGGGTCGCGCTCCGTTCCCGCATCGTCAACTACGGCACTTGTATGTTTGCTCTCACCGGAGTACATGTCATAGCTAGCCAAATAAAGAATAAGACACGGTTTGATGGGGTAATTATTACCCACAGAGAATCATACGCGGAACTTGGTTTCTCAGCCGCAGCACCCGAGGGAGGCGCTCGAAGGAGCACCTCGGCTTGCGCGCCAATAGAAGTTGCCACTCCAGGGACCGGAGGCGATCTCTCACTAAAAAAACGGCGGCCGCCGTTAGCTTTCGGAGGTGGTGGCGTAGGTGCCCGGTCATGCACAGAGCGAGCCGATTGGGCAGAAGTCGCGCTACCCGAGCGACGGTGTCGTCGCATTAATGATTTCCGGTTCACCTGACTCAGGTCTACCTTGGAACTTCGAAACTCCGAGGGGAAGATGAGAGTTCTTCGAATGACGGCAGCGTTCTCAGGAACCTGCCGGTTCTGGCGGATTTGACCAGGCTCCCCCGCTTTTCGCACAGATAACTTCCTCACAGTTTTGTCATCTGCGCCACTGGATGGATCGTCATCGTTCGGGGAGTTATCAGCGGGTAGAGATGTGCGATTTCGGTCCAAGATAGATGGCTGTGTGCTGGGGATGAGAGGCGTGTTGGCGACCGTGGAGGAGGATCCCCCAGACCATACCCAACCCGCCGCTCGAGAAACGGAGGTAGAGCGCGTGAGTAAGTCGTTCAGAGCGACATGATCAAGTCCAATTTTTTCTGCTGCTTCAAAGAGTTGTTTAACTGCAGCGGAGTCGACATCATTAGCGAGAACGGCCGAGGCATCGAGACTCGGACGAGTACTTGTTTCACCCGATGGCGGATTTGTGGCTGTCGGGGGGCCGGAGGATGTAACGTTCCCTCGAGCGTGTCCTTGGTGCGACGATGCTGTAGGTGAAGATGTAGTCGGCGAAGTTCGAGAATGCATGCTAGATTGACTATCTCCCGCGCTGTCCATCGTGCGAGGTTTTCGAAAACGTGCCATCAGTCCTTTCAAACCTGGGGCGGCCGACACAGGAGGGCTGGCGCTTGGTGTCTTAAGTTTCCCCAATTCAGTCGAGCTGCCAGAACCGAACCTTGGCACTGGAAGGGTCGGCCGCCGACTAAGACCTTGTGAAGCAGGAGCAGGCTGAGATGGGACATCTATGGGGAAAGGTGTAACTTCTTCGCCACAGGGGGTAGTTGGCTTTACTCTGAGCGTGTTCCTAAAGCGTCTCATACGCTGGGTAATACCAAGTGAAGGTTGGGGGCTAACTGGAGGTGGCGAGGCTGGGGCAGGTAGTGGAATTGTCTCGACAGGTAGTGGGATTGTCTCGACGCTCGTGGGGGCTGAGAGTAGTCGGGGTTCAGATATCTGGCTCGGGTCAATCTTCTTACGAGATACAGATAATGTCGATGCGTTCACATCGGAAAACTTTCTGTTAGGTGACTTCATGAGGGCAGCAGTAGCCGCATCCGCCTTGCGCTGAACTTCTCTGGCGAGCTCAGTCTGGTCAACGGGCATTGATCGAGGGCTTCGCATGGACTGAGATCGCTGCGGAAGTGGACCAGGAGACAACGATGTCTCCGATTGTGCCTGTCGTGCGCTCAGAGGAGCAATACTCTCCACGTCTTGAGGAGATTCCGGGGGTAAGATGGCCTCAACAGTAGGTGAAACCGAGGTAGATGAAGAGTCCTGATCGGACATCTGAGGCACAACGAGATGGTCCGAGTCATCATTACCGAAGCCCAAAGCACGCGCAAGATCTCGGTTTCTTCGAGTTGTGGGAGAGATATCAGGCTGGGTGTTGCCTTCAACTTTGGTCTCTATGTGGGTGATGGGTATGCTATCTACCACCGACTCTAGGAGAGCGCTGGCTTTCGCATTATTATCCAAGGCGGGGGATCGCCGGCCAGCGGGACCAATTTGAGTCGGCGTTGGACTCATAACCTACACAATATATCAGCATCCGTCATGCCGTAAGGCAAAAGAACGTACCCGGCCGTTGGTCGAGTAATTTGACTGGGAGGTTGAGGGACGTCGCCTACGCAAAGAGTTTGTCCTTTCACGAGTATCGGGAAGGGTAGCTTTGCGAATTGCAGCCCCAACCAGCTTCTCCTGTATTGTGACGAAATCAGATTTGGTGAGTCCGGCGTAGCGCCGGATTATTCCCTCAAAATCGCATTCTTCTTGAGAGCTGCCAGGCGTTAGGTATTCCGACTTGTCGGGGCCATACCAAGTGGGTGGGGTTTGGCCGATAGAACCATTAAAGATATCAAGAGTACCGCCGATTCTCTGACTAGGTTCCCATGAATGATAACTCGAACCTGTTGATTCCAAGGAAGAGCGAGAAGAATTCGCGAAGGGAGATAAAGAAAGTTGCGAGACACCGTAAGAATAGTTGGAGAGAGATTTGAAGTGTTGCTTGGAAGAACGAGCTGCATTGTTGTTGGAGTCGGGAGAAGGGAATGTGGGAGATGCCGCGTTGCGGGTCTGAGTTGGAGTTGGGGATCGAAGACCATGACTACCAAAGGATAGCGTGGAACCAAAGTCATGGGTGGAAAGGCTAGATGTCGCACGAGAATCTGGAGGACTAACTGAATTGTTCCACTTTGATGCATGCATTGTCTGGGCGGGGCCAGGAGACTCGGGTGGCACTGGAGAACGTAGGGACCTTGTGGGTGATTTGGAACGATCCGTATTAATTTGAAAGTCAGTTTCAGTGCTCTGACTCCCACTTCTGCTGTGTGTTGATCGACCCTCGGATTTGATGCGAACCTTTTCGGGGCTTGCTGAGGCCCCGACAGTCCACGTGATGTTGGAAGGCGTGCTGGGTCGAGGGGAAACAGCCATCGGCTGAAACGCAGGACCAGACAACGGGGATACTGGTCGGCGTCGGATGAATACGGATGATGTAACTGAGCCTTCCTGTTCAGTGCCACTCGTACTGTCACGTTGAGTGTCTGGTGTACGTCTTCCGCTATTACCCCGTGATATATAGGAGTTTATCGCTGCATGGGTTTGAGGAGAAGTGGGGCGAGGTGTACTCCTGGATGCGTCGGAGCTTCGTCGGAGAAGGCTGGACGATATGGGAGACGTAGTCATTTGTACACTCTGCCCATTGGCAGTTGGAACGGGTAGCGAAGCGCGTGGCGTGGTAGAATGTGAACGGATATCCTCAGTGTCGAAAGAGGATTCGCGCGGCGTCATGGGTCGGGGCATCCCCGGTATGTATCCCGGTAGGCGAGGTGTTGGTGAGACTGTACCGGGACGACCGTATGGAGTGGGCGATAACCGCTGGGTATCAGACTCTATTATAATTTGACCATCGGATGATATTGCGGTGCCTGCCTCATAGTCGGAGGATATTCGATGGTGGGTAAGCTGCTTTGCAGACCACGCGTAAGAAGCATAAATGAGCAGAAGCTATTATGTCTCACCGAAGCATCTGGTTCCGGTGGTTCCTTCGTGTCGTTCGTCGCGCGTGAATGATCAGAGTCGCTGGGTCGAGGGACCGGATGTGCAGTTCGCGGCATGACAATTTCGTCCTCAGCTTCTTCTTCGAACTCTTTAATGACCTGTGCCAACGCAGCAGAAGCTCGCTTCGATAGGCGAGAGGCACTGCCATTGTCTACACTAGATTGTGGCGGCACGTCTTCGTTGGAGGATACGAGGGAGGCCGTACGCGCAACTGGCGTCTTGTCATTCGGGCTCGAAGGAGGAGAAGCGGGACCGCCACCGTCTGGGGTGGCGGGTCGTAGGCTCTCAATAGAGTTCAGAGATGTCTCCTCTCTCAAACTTTGACTTGACTCAGTGTAAGTGATCGATATAGCACTTCGATGAGTCCTCTGCGAAATTGTGCGAAGATACCCGTAATCTCGGAGGCGTCCTGACGAAAAGAGGTTGTTGCTGTACCGCTTAGTGGATCGGGGCGATGAAGTGATAGAGGACGCAGGATAGGTAGTGGAAGCGGTGTTGCTCGAGAGGTGTGAAGAGCGCTCGGGAATATAGTCGGACTCTACGCCTGCCTCACTGGTGATGCTTGCGTTGGTATCTCCTTGATTTAGTTGAATGGTTGATGAGGTATGCTTAGAGCGGATGCGGCCAAGGGTCTGCAAAATCATAGCCTCCTCGGCCTCTGTAATTTGGTTTAATGCCCCCCTCGCCCTCTGTTCGGCGAACTTGAGCTTAAGATCGACAAGGGAGACTGGGTCGCCGGAAGAGGTGCGAAGGAGGGTGAACCGGCGTGTAAGTCTGTGATCGTGTTATGAGGGATGTCATTGGAAGTAAATTAACAGGAGACACACTCTGGAAGGATGGGGGATGTGCGAAAAGCGTCGTCGGAAGGAAGTCCAGGAAAATGCTCGTCCTCGGATGATTGCGGGATGGGGTTGCTGTGAAGAACCGGAGCAGGCTTGCTAGGGTCGGACTTTTTGCTGTCGTAGTGTAGGGTGACCAGGGTCGGAGGTGTGAGATCGAAAGTAGGCAAGAGAATATGAATTGAGGAGGTGATACACGCGAATTAGCGAGGAACGTACCGAAGACGGTGCATATGAGCGAGTTGTTTCCCTCGTTTTGAACACGTTGGCTGACACAATGACAAGCGAAGGGAAGGCGGCTCGATTAGATCTCGAGTTCTGCGGGTCTCAGTGGGAGGGGAAATGACAGGCAACGTGTTGAACACGAGTTGTGGTGTTTACGGAACGGTCAGTCAGCCAATCGCAAGCTATAGACCTGGGATGGGTTTCACAGAATCGAGGTGAGCGCCTGCTATCGAGCGACACGCAAATCGAAATACGAGCAACGAGCTCGACGTTCAACGCGACCTGCAGCGGGCGCACTTTGCCTGATCACACCGTGTTTGGTTTCCGCCTGCACGTGCTCTCTTTTGCTAAGGCAAGAACTTTCGTCTCCCCACGGGGGAACATTATTATCGCGACTCCTGTAATACCGTCCCCGTGTTCTGCATTCTTATCTCTCAAGAGTCCCGAAAATGCCCTGATAACCAGCTGATTTGAACTGGTGCCATTACCGCGGCACCAACGTCCTTCAAAGGTACACAATAGGCCTGGGCCCTTTCAATCTGCCCCTTTCGGCGACGTCTCAGCATTAACTCCCATCATTCACGCCGTTCTCGTCTCAGGACGCGGATATCTTATCTCAAGATGTGAAATTCAGGCACTCGATGGCCCCTAACTCGATGGCTCGCGGAATACAATTGTCAACTGTTCATCAGGTTACACGTATCTCATCCATAGGGACGGGACCACCTTATTATGTTTCGTTCTAGGGCTACAATCGGCCAAGCGGTGAAGCGGTTCAGGGTGGAACGTTACATAGCATGCCTATATTTCCGGCAGGGGCACAAATAGACCGATCAGATTCGAAGAGAAAGAATCCAAGGGTCGACTCACTTCTTCGTATACTCCTTCGCAGTGGCCAAAAACTTGGCTTTATCCGTCTTTAATAGCTAAATCATCACATCTAGGTCGTCACGGCTGAGGAAGAAATCTATAGGAACTTACTGCAGCGATGTCAGGGTCATACGGATCATCAGGACTCGGGTTATTCAGCTTCTCTTGAATAATCGCGAGTACTGTGAAATGTCTTGTTTGTAAGCGGGATCAGGGGAAGAGGGACGAACTTACCGGTTGACAACGTGATCGATGGTTTCCACTGGTGACAGGCAATCGAAGCATATAACAGGTGGAACAGCAACAGCTCATGAATAATCTCCATAACGCAATGGTGTTGTCAAAGTCCAAGGAATTCCGAGAACTCACCTCGTCTCGGAGAATAGGAATACAGATACTGCCTTCTTCATTGATCCCGGGATGGTAAACCTTGGTCTGAAACACCACCTGACAAGCGGGAAACGTTGGGTACGTAATACAACGAGAGGACGTGGGAGGCAAGGGTAAGATAGAGAACAACGGAGTGATGTGGAGGGGGGGAAGCATGCAACGTTCCAGGGGAGAGACCATCACATCCATACTATAATGAATATACAACACGTGTGACTTACATTTGGCGCCTTGAAAGGGAAGTTAGGCGGCAGCTCGACCTTGAAGCGAAATGTTCCACCCTTGTATGGACTATCGGGCTTGGGGGGGAATCAATACTGTCAGTCAAGCGAACATGTGAGCAAAGACGGGAAGGGCTGACCGCGCCTTTCACGGTGCAGTTCCAAACAAACAGATTGTCTTCTTCTGGTTCCACCGACATGCCCTATGTAAACGAGTTGATTGACGGCGTAATCGCATGAGCCATCGGTGCAGTACGTACATCAACGGGCTTTTCGATGATGTCTCTCAATTCCTGCCAAACGGTGAGCTACATAATCTTTGTAGCCAGGGAAGAGACAGCACTTTTTGGATACGCCTAGAATCGTGTCAACTGGAATTCATTTCTGAGAAGAACAGGACTTACCGCAAGGCAGTCATTATGAGAACAGTTAAAGATCCTTTGTGAAAGGCGCCGACCACATACCCTCAGGGTGATAGATCACGTGCTCTGATACTGTATCTGCGGGGTTACTGCGGGGTCCACCGGTGACCATGCGCATGAACTAGTGCGAAGCTACTAGCTTGGCTATCGTGAGCATGATTAATCTGCGCCGTGTTCGACTATAATCTCTACCCAGTCCTCTATGCGTGACATTTGCTGGTTATGACCTATCACTTAAGAGAGATCAAGTAGAACTTCGAACGACAGTATCCTTGGGCCGGGCAATGTTATGTAAGATATTTCCATGTAGATGTCGGATCCGTAACAACTGATCCGGAGGATCCCTTCAAGATCTCTTTCTTTATAAACGCGGATTTTTGACGCGATCATATTTCGACTCTTCATAGACCTGTTCAAACACAATTAGTGTCTATCCGTCAATCCAAATATCCCAATCCGCGGTCTTTACCCTTCTTGACATGTGTACTATCTTCATGAGCTTATGACCAGTACGGTTTGCGCCACGTCGCGGGTCCGAGCTATAGAGTACGCGGTGGTCCTTGCTAATCCCTGCTGGCGGACATGGCCCATTTCATGTCCTTTCATGGTGTGCACGGGCTCTACGGTTCGTGCATAGTGCCATGGAGCGTGTCGGGACGCGTACAAATCACGTGATGAAGGTAAACTGCAGTACTTTGTCTTGATTTACTTTGACCGTCTCCGCGACATGCCATCACTTTCCGAGTCGTCGCGACCATCGACGCCAAGCACTTCAAACAATCATCCCACAAAGAAACGCAAAGTCGCCCCATCCCTTCCCGAACCATCACCAGCACCCTCCGATAGCAATCCCAACGCCAACCCCGCAGCCAACGTCGTCCTCCCCGCCCGCCATGACCTCTTCTCGCGTCCACGTCTCACGATCTCCCGCTTCCCCACTTTCCCAGATACCCCAGGCGTTATCTATCACACCACAGAACAACTTGCCATGAATAGGATCGGCTTCCGCTACGTCCCAGCTGGCGTCTCGCCCCCTGGGTCGACGTTGGCCTGTCGCACCATCGAGAGCGCGCCGCCGTCCTTTCGCGTGAGCTGGGAGGACCGCAGTGCATTCGTCAAGGTCACCCCCGACGGGCTCGGACTCCTGGGCGAGCGTGGGTTCCGCAGTGCCCGTTGCAACGCACCGGTCAGAGAGGGTGCATGGTACATGGAGGTACGTATTGAGTGCGGCGGCGGCGATCGCCCACCAGACACTCCAGACGCAAACATGCGCGAGGGCAGCCACGTTCGTCTAGGCTGGGCGCGACGCGAGGCACCTCTCAATGGGCCTGCTGGACTCGATGGTTATTCTTACGGGTATAGGGACAAAACCGGTGAGAAAGTGACGCTATCTCGTCCGCGTCCGTATGGTCGGGGCTTCCGCACAGGAGACGTCATCGGGATGTACATCTTCTTGCCCCCGATGCGAAAGCCTGATCCCGCAGACCCTCACGACCCCGCGCACTTGAAGCGGGAGCGTATCGCCATCGAGTTCAAAGGTCAAGAGTACTTTGAAAGCCTCGAGTACCCTCAGAGCAAGGAGATGATAAAACTCATGGAATTCTCCAACAAAGCATCAGCTACGGTTTCCTTACCCTCGGTTCCTCCCAACAAGAAAGCTTCAGGCGCCAAAAGCTTACCGGAACGCAAGGGACCGGGAACAGAAACACCCGTCTTACGGCCACTCCCCGAATTGAAAGGATCGCATATCGCGTTCTTTGTGAACGGCGAATGCCAAACCATCGCCTTTCGCGATCTGTACGATTGTCTCCCATTACCAACGACGCCTGCATCGCGAAAGAAGGACAAGGAGAATTCGAAGAAGCGTGCAAAAGAAGGTGCTCCGCGAGAGCACAAAGAGAATCCCTTTGATGATGGAACGCTCGGGTATTATCCATTCATATCATTATTCAACTATGCACGAGTGAGGATCAATCCTGGCCCTAATTTCGAATTCCCACCGCCTCCTGATATCGAGGGCTTCCTTCGGAGTTCGTCTGGAGAGGACGTAAAGCCGTCGTCACAGCGCACCTGGCGGCCCATGTGCGAGCGTTACACCGAGTATATGCAAGAACAATGGGATCTGGATGGGCGGGAGGAAGAGGAAGCTGAAGTTGAGGCAGCGTCAAAAGCTGAGAGAGAGAAAGTAGAGGCGACAAGGAAAACCCAGAGAGAACTGCGAAGGCAACAAAACGCGACCAAGAAACGTGCAAGGGAGGCAGAGCTGCGTCAAGCATCTGTTCACACCGCTTCTCCTCTTCGTGAGACATCTACTGCGCAAGACGAATCTGCGTCTGTGATTGATGATCGATTCGGACCATCCGTGTCTTCATTACTTGCGCCTACACTGCTTGTTCCAGAAGATATCGACCAAGCGCATTCGCCTGCACCCACTGCTGCATCCAGCGTTGATTACCACCACATTCCCGAGTCAGAAAGCGGGTATAATTCCGAAGTATTTGAAGGAGTTGGGGAAGGTGAGGTGGAGCAGGAGGGAGATGTGGAGATAGAGGATGACAGGGAAATGGACATGCCTGTCGTGGATCTCGATCTGAATGACTTGCTATGAATCTCATTCTTGTGGTATGAGCGCACAGCAGAATGTCCAGTCATAGGAAAACTACATGAACAACGAAAGAAGGTATCATAGCATCATGACCCTGCCACCCACTGGGGAGGGGGAATTCGAACTTGGTATCTGCAAAGGCATTCGAATACTGTTGTGACCATTGAACACAGACGACGTACCCAACGCTCTCACCCAGCCCCTTTTCTCTTTCTACCCGAATATCGAACACCATTTCTCCAGAGTTGGGTTCCCACCAAACCGCACACCAGTTTCGTCGCCCCATAATATACTTGTTCCTCTCCCGCGTCGTACCGTCAGGTTCGTGTGTGAAGAGTGGCATCTGGAAGACGAGTGGTAAGTAACGGGAAAGTGCGCAGGGATAACCTTCAGACCATAATCTCATCCGTTTCAGCATGGTGTAGCGTCTTATGAGTCTTGGTAGCCAATTTGGAAACCATGAGAATGACCGCGGTAGGGGGTCTAACGAGAAAAAGTCGTACAGATGCGCGGGGATATGGGAGCAAGATGCACCCACGGTGTGTTGACAATTGCACTCGTAATGACGTTAACCATATACCGGTAGTCTGTAGCAGGGGGGATATCCTTAATCTTGCTGTTCTTACCTCCATTTTGTCGTGAAAGGGTCTTCAAAACACCGACAGCAGCACAGTGAACGTCACCCGACAGGAATGTGATGCGGACACGTTTCATCCTTGAAATACCCTGAAGCTGTTGAATGAACCAATTTCGTTCCTTCTGGAAATATAGTAACCATGGGTCTATTAGTGCCGGCAATGAAAATATCCGTTCGTCCGAACCTTGTGGGGTTTCGCTGTCCAGTGGTCGTTCTGTACGAAAGTCGATATCACTGAGGCAGCTAGCTTATATGATCTGAAACTGCATACCAAGTCGTCGAGTAACTCTGGTTCTGCATTGAGCTTATTCACGAACCCGCCAAAGGCTTGACCACTACGCGCAATGGCTGTCAGGGGATTGAACTTGAAGTCCATTGCACTCTCCAAGAACACCATGCGTGGGTAGGCAATTGGAATGCCTGGGAGAACCGAATTAGCAGAGCTGGCATTCGTGATATCAGACTAATGCACCAAGTTGTATAACCAGATGTTCCACGTGAGAAGGCATCTGACTGATGGCCTCCATCACTTTCTTGTACTCTTCGTCGCTACAGACCCTGTCCTTCATCCTTTCTGCTCTTGGTCCAAGTGAGACGAAGGCAGAACCAAGGAAAGTTCGGGACTTACCGACAATCCAGCATCAAAATCCGTATACTCGGACCCATGTAGGCGAGGTATGAATGCGACGGCAAGCCAACATACGGTCCCCGAACACCGAGAATCAATGATTTAAAGGGATGTGCACCTCGACGGTCGTCCAAGCCGTCGACGTATGCTGGGATAGTTTATCAATAAGTCGAATCGTAATGACTGGAGTAATAGCCGCACGGTTGATGAAGCATTGGAATAGCAAGTAGAAAAAATACGCCCGGGCACCGATACTGCAGTGGGGATAAATAGACGTAAAGTATTCCGTCAGACGACGTACGCAAGGAAAACTGAAGAGGATTGCAGCTCATCGGGATCTGAGCGCCATTTGAGTGTACTGTTCGAACAATGACAACGGTATGCTCACAGCTCCCAAACCCGTCAATCTGAATGGAGGACATGAGAAACAAATGCAACGATATAAGAAAGAGGCCTACCAGGTCTGATAAGTGATACGTTAGCAAAATTGTAGAGAGAGAGCAGTCAGGGTGTGCTTACCGTGATCATCTAAAATTCAACAATCCAGAATCAGAGACAGCTGCACATATGTCCAAGCACTCACCACACATGTTGAGCATAGGTCTGGTGCAGAATGAGTTACTTGGAGGGGTAAATCAAGAAAGCACTCACATAGAACTGTTGGCTCTGGCAAACGCGCCATTCCTAAAGCAGGCGCAATAATGGTTGAAGAAGAAGCGGTCCATACAAGCCGACATTTCTGGAGATACAGGGTACGTCAACTTTATTGATGGATTCGATTGGTGGATCCAGTCTTGCATTTCTGGTTCCCTTGTCAAACTTCCCGAGATGTTAATGTTGTATTTATTTCGGCGAGCCAAGGCTTACGAGTCGCAATAGAGTTGATCTCCTCCACCAACCAGCACGTGAAATGGTTCCCTCGCGTGCTCCCTAAGCAAGTCAAACCACATTGGATCATAGCCGTTCTTGTATCCTGGACCTCTGAATTCTTCTTGGTTGACGCCTGCACTAAACCCGTTACACTTTACGCGAAATCCAGAAATTACGAGATTGCTCATGAGTGAGAATATTTGATAGGCCTTGAACAAGGCTACCACGCACAGAATAGGTAGCCCAGCGCATATTCTGGTTGATGGCTGGCACATAAAAAGAAAGTTGTACACTGTTGTTGATACTATATTTGATGCATAGCTCAGCGTTCCCCAGTTGAATCTGTATTGGGAACCTCCAGAAAGTGAACGTTCTGTAGAGGGTCATTCAACTGCTCGCATAGAAAAGGGGTGATACTTACCCTCCATTGCCTGCATAGACGTATATCTCCTGGCCAGTGACGCGCTGCGTTTGATCGCCACTTTTGGACTTGTGATCCAAACTCTCTGATCCCTGCGTAAACGCGGATGGGGAGATCGCTGTAGAGTGCGGATCGGCTGGGTGAGGACCGAGATCAAAGGATGGCCCAGTATCCTGACGACCAGCTCGCGGCTGTGCTCGTTCTTCGGGATCCCATTGGTAGGTCAATATAGGATGAGGCTCATAGGAAGATCCCGAATCCGCGGCTGCACCATGTAAGGGGCAGTGTCAGTGACCCGAGATTAGGATATTCGCAACACACGCACTAACTATCAACACAGCACCGTTCCAGAGGCCATTTTCATCCACCGTGTCATAGCGCAGTAGAGGACCAACCATGAATTGGAGGTACGGGTCCATGCGCGGTGCCCTTTGCATCCGGGAACGTTCGGCAGCGGGCAGCCGCGCCAAATAAGAGGAATCGGAGCGCGCAATTGACGCGGAGGTTTCTGAACGGGACCCATGTCTTGTCTTCCTTTCGCTGGGACTTGGGTAGAGCGCGGACCTTGGTGGAAGGGGGGGAGGCATCCCAGGTGCATATGACGGAATCCCGCCAGCCAGACTACCGTCTGGCAAGGGCCCTACTTCCTCCACTGGGACAAGCCTGCCATCTGGCCCCCTCTGGCTCTGCATCTGGTAGTAATACTCATCCTGTGTCACAAGATCAACGGATTGTACGCTAGTCGCACTATCGACAATAAGCTCATGCGAGGAAGGTGCTTACTTCAATATGCGCCTTTTTATGAGCACGCCAACCGGTACTATCCATGTTCGATGATCGTTTGAGAGACTTGCAACTCTGCGAGGATGAAATCTGAAGTAAGTCGGACGAACAGCCGAGTGCACGCACCGGCACCAATTGAAGGCGATGCCCGTCCTTTACATATTATTGCTTGAGATGCCATGTAAAAGGGAAACTACTACTGGTGCTTCGGATCAAGAATGTATTGACATAGCATTATTGGTGTGGGCATGATTGTCCATATCAACCCATCAACCCAACATCAACCCAAACGCAAGCCGAGTGCCATCCCCATTGGTCCCCTTTACATAGGCTTTAGCCAACGTGTTCCACAACACTCGTAACCAGCCTCCCGTCCTGCACCACTGATTTCAACATTTCGGGCACAGCTTGTTCCTGGAAAACTCCATCTTCCTCTCCTTCAACTGGTAAGCTGACGTTTATGGCACTGCACTTGGCCGTTGTGATTTCGACACCGAGACACGCCTTTGAAAGGTAAATCTGGCCGGAATCGGTCGAATCCACTTGGATAGTCGGAGCTGCCCCCGTGATCTGAATTTGGAATGATGGTGACTTGGTGACCGAAACGGACGAGATTACGGATTCAACGAGAACAGATGTCTTGGTACAGTTGACTGGAGCAAGAGTGGTACTCAATTCAGAGATCGACGAATGCCCGTATCACTTACTCAGTGTGACAGCGTTAACCTTGCCCTTGATGATGACAGTGGTGTTCTTGCATCCAAACAGGTTAACAGTTTGACTAATCTCGACGTCCGTCACTTCCAGTGCAGGCTGGTCCTCCTGGTACTCCTGTCCATACATAAGCACTGAAAATCGACTCTTGGTGTTGCTAACTCACAATCAGCCATTTCCTACCTTCTAGCGCAAACTTGGAGGGCTTCTTTCCCATCAACGCAGCAGGTTTCACGGGTTTTGTTGGCTTCTTTGCTACTGGAGTGACCTTGTGAATCCGAGTTCCGGTTATGAAACAGCAGGCACGAACCTCCCGGACCGCTGGCTGGAACAACGCTGGCTGCGCGCAGAGCCGGATTCTTGTGGGTCATCTCGCTCTTATCGACTTTTCTCAAGCCTTTGGTTACTTCCTCGCCACGGTTCAGTTCGGCGAACACAGCAGCAACCCCTCCCGCTGCTGGTGGCGGTGCTGGTGGTGCACTAAAAGGTGGCGGAGGCGGGGGTGGAGGTGGTGGGGGTGGGGGTGGAGCGGCTCCTGCAGACGATGGAGGTTTATACTCCGAAACATGAACACCCTGCTACAGGGTTCAGAATCACGAGGACACGAAACGGCGCGTAACTGACGCTAGAATTCCAAACCAGGCCGGTTGGGTGGTTCTCTAGAATATAACGTTTCATTTCATCCATAATGGCGACGAAGGCGCGGACCCATTCTGAATGGCGAGCATCCCTGAATCCACAAACCAACAGTTTGTCATCTGGCAGGTTTAGTGCGAAATCGTACGCACTTCTCCCTGAATTCTTTAAGAATCCTGTTCGAGTAATACATGGCCGATTCCTTGATATCCGCCACATGTTGTACCGGCTTGGGTTCCTACGACGAAATGCCACGTGAGGGACATAAACAAGAACGGCTGAGCACTTACAATGATGACCCAACCGACGCACACTGTACCCTCGGCAACAGCGGTAAGATGATTGAACCAATCCCTTTCCTTTCTGTTGGCTTCCTTGGCCCTAGTGACGGCTTCAATCGAGGCCTGCAATGGGTTCAGCAGTTCCTCGAAAGCCCGCTGGTCCGGCTTCTTGCATGCTGCGGCCTTGAGCAATAGATCGCGCAACACCTGAATCGCTTGCGCGAACAAAGCCACCTATCGGAGACATCACATAAGACGTAATGATAGATCCTTGCTGCGCGAAAAGCATACTTGATCGATCAAGAACTGCGGGGCGAGAGCAGCTGTGAGCTCCACCAGCGGCTTCAGCCTGGAATCAATCACGATCGCATCAAATGCTTGGACGCTGGGAGGTATCACTGGCTGGACGATGATCGCTGGCGGTGGGGGCGGAGGTGGAGGAGGAGCTGCTGGCTGAGCATCCGCAAAGTTTGTCACGGTGCTCGTACTCTGTCTCCGGGTCTCGCGTCTCGTGTCTTCGAGGTCTTCAAACCTAGAGGCAACCGCTTCCAATCTGCAGCCAGCGGCATGAGTATGTAGTTCGCGAGCGAGAGGCCGGATTGTTTACCGCTTGACTATGGTCGAAAGTGTGTATAGCGAGGAATGGTTTTGTGTAGTCATGGTGCTCCGTGACCTGCACTGCACTGACGGTGACGCGTTGCACTCACACCCTACCGAGTGCGGAGTATTCCATGCACATCACAACGCTGACGACCGATGACTCAAGTAACTCAACATTAATGCTTGTATAAATCGCTTCGATCGAAGCAGTGATCGCCGGCTCCTACTCCTTTCCCAGATCCTCCCGTTCACCTCTTACCTTGGCCTTCCTTTTTGCCTTCTTACGCCGCTGGCGGTCTCTCTCATTTTGCCTGGCACGCTGCAACTCTCCCTTTGAGAGACCAGGGTTGTACAGTTTGTCCAACTAATTGTATGACAAAGTAGACAGTGAGATTGATTGGTACGCTTATGGGGGATATATTATGACACGCCTTTTCCAATAAATGTCGTCTAGCCAGCATTCGGTTGGTGGCCAGAGAACGGGTCTCTTGGCACGCAACACGAAAGCCAGTGGGTTTGTGAAGAAGCTGAACATTGTTTTCCGTCTTGTTGATTGACTGTCCGCCAGGACCACTCCCTGCAGAGAGCGAATCAGCACCGGACTTTAGATATAGTTGAGGACAGGCCCACCTCGCACGAATGTTTCCACCAAATCCTCCTCACGCAGTTCCGGAATCTTTCGTTGTTTATGGGCTTTCCTGAGTGCTGAGAAGTTGCGAGGTATTGGCATGTTAGGAAGAGCAGCATTTTCTGGATGTCTTGTATGAGCCTCAGAAACGAGCAATTCGAGACTTTGAACAATAATTACGTTGTTGCATCCTTCTCCATCTTACGTGCTCGACGACTGGACTGGATTGGCGGAGGATCCTTAATGGTTGAATTGTCACCAACTTCAGTCTCCTCTGTGATGCGCAATCCTGCGAACGGCATCAGCAATCTAGCTCAAGAAGTCACTCGATACGAAACTAACTCCAAGCTTCTTCTCCGGAAGGTGTCTCGACCCTTCTGGCTTGAACCACGTTCTTTCGCAATGTTGTTGCGAGGTCCTTGGCTAGCTGTATTTTCTCTTCCACCTGACCCGGGTCATTACGCGCTACGCTATTCAAAGCCAACGTATCTGTGCGCATTTGGATTCGGAAGGCTGTAAAGACGTTAGCGAGGCGAACGTTGGCCGGGCAGGCAAGTGACCTTTCTGTATCGGTGCATCACCTAGAAAGAAATTAGACGATAAGAGATATAGAAAAGCTGGAGTGATGTACCTGCAAAGGTCGAAGCGGAGGCCCTGAGTAGGTCACGATAGGCTGAGCGAGCAGCCGCTCTAAGTCCAGGTGAGACAGACATGCCTCGTTCAACAACAAAGAATTACTTCCTTTCAATTCCGGCCAATCGGGCCATCCGGTAACTTCCCACGTCAATCTCAGATCGCCCAAATGCGGTTGGCGCAAGACGCGCTCCTTTTTGGGACGCGTCGCGCGTCCGTTTACTGGCCCATAAACACACCCAATCTCTCCTCCTCCCAAAAAACGAGCAGCGGACAGAAAATTGCAATTCCAAAGCCTCCAAGCAAACAGAGGCAGATATGTGAGACTCCCGACAAAGTTTCAGGATTATTCATAGCGTTTCGCATGAGACTAGAGCGTAACTTTTGTAGTGTGCTGATCCACCGTTTCTGACCGCGTTTCTTCGTTCTTCGGGGGTCATAACATCCCGATCTAGGTCCAAACTTACTGTCGCACACACCGAGGAGGTCCACTGTTGTTTGCTGAACAATAGCCAGTTGCGTTATCCATATCTCAAATAACGACTCACGTGACTGCCGCGAATTGAGTTTGTTGACTGCTGAACGCGCCCTCGGAGTTTTAACACATCTCTCTCTTAAACCACTACTATCCCCCTCAGGACTTTTTCGTAAGCCCCTTATCCGAGCAGACACCCAACCTCCAGCAGGAATAGCAAGAACAATAGTCAACTCCGCTTCGTATCTTCCAAGATGTCCACAAAGAAATCATCTTCTGCCGCAAAGACCCCCAAGAAGACTGCCGCTCGGCCTGCAGCGACTCACCCGAGCTGGATTGAGATGATCAAAGTTAGTTTATCGTCTTCCTGATACTCGATATACACCATCCGGTTTTTCTTTGGCCCGACATCGCTGTTGCTCGTCACATATGTGTTCCTGGGCACTGTACTCCCGAAAAGGCAGGGCGGAGGGGGCATCTCGTCCCCCCGCCCCTTTTTATGTGCGGCTGACTTGGGATGATGATTCAAGACGCCGACGTGCTGTCGACTTGCTCTGAACTTGTGTTCTGATAATGATTTTACCTCCTGACTTCGCTTGACCCCAAATAGGAGTGTATTGCAGCGAACCCGGATGACTCACGTCAAGGAGTGTCCCGCCCCCACATCAAGAAGTGCGCATTCCCAATGAACATTTGAACGATCTGCCTGCTAAGTAATGCCCAGATATGTTGAGGAACAGTACAATCTCC
>JBBPRF010000164.1:0-46280 GCA_038092875.1 Lanmaoa pseudosensibilis
ACTAACTTGAATGAGGACCCTGCAGACAACTGATTTGGGCAGACCACATCGGCATCCTTCGTGTCGACCGTTGCATGAATCGACGAATTTGGCTATTCAATATATTAGCCACATCAAGATGGCCAAAGCAAGTTTTGGGGGATGTCCAGCTTGACAACCCTTGAGAATGAGTAAGCGGCACTGACCCCAAATCTCGCGTGCACATGATTCCTTCACGGTTCGTGAACCAAGAGAAGTCGGTTCAAAAGATCGAACCTTGTTCATTGCTTGTGAGCGACAATGTTAGTACTGGATTTCGGGCATCGCTGCACCTTGTCATCACGCGCCGGTGCACTGCGCAATACTTCGGGGTTACTCTGGTAAAAAAAACCATCTAATGAGACATGTGGTCCATGCCTCATTGAATGGTCTGGTCAGCAGAAGGCCACTTCGAAGTCGTGTTTGGGGTGATGGTGACTTTACGCTGTGTAAAACAACTGCAAGCTGGAGCATTTCGAGTCAGCAACGACAAACATTGTGACAATGGATCACAAGCACCCCAATCTGTATAGATAAGTTCCATTTTGCTGTATGTGATTGGGTCGAAGACCGTCCGTTGGCCATGAGAAGCACATCATGATGTTGGCGGGAGTATGAGTTAAATTACGTATGTAGTAATATACCCACTCTAGGCATTTAGCGTTTATCGACTTGCGTCATATTACTTGTGATGTGATGCTGATATT
Organism: Lanmaoa pseudosensibilis; assembly: GCA_038092875.1. Taxonomy (NCBI): domain Eukaryota; kingdom Fungi; phylum Basidiomycota; class Agaricomycetes; order Boletales; family Boletaceae; genus Lanmaoa; species Lanmaoa pseudosensibilis. The sequence goes on from JBBPRF010000164.1 coordinate 726, forward strand.
GTTTGGCCATCTATGCTATAGACGGTCAAATACTTGGTACGGTAAGCCGGTCACTAGACTCATCGACTCATCAGGCGGAGAGATCTCAAACTGTCGCGAGTCGTTGGCAGTAATAATGCGCGGACACAAGCACCGGGAATCCATTCGTGACGATAATTGAGAGCAGTTCGCGCACACAACTGGCACATCTCATGTTCGGTCAACACATATCTTCTGTCAACATATATCACCGAAAATCCCGATTCACCCACTCCCGATTATCGTCTCTACATCGAAGCTTACGAAGAAGACGCGATTCGCGGGCCGCCCGCAACCGTCTCCACACGCTCCCGCGAGTGTCCGGGCCAATCACTCATGATGACCGCCGGTAAGAACAAAAGACTTGGTCTGACGCGACTGGGGCACTAGAACCTTCGGATGAAACGGACACGCTGACACCCACAAGTTGAACTAACCCCTATAGGTAGGTTTGTCACCACGGGCTGTCGGGGTTTCGGTGGGAACGTAGACCACATGTGTTTTTTAATGGAGCCCCGAAGTTGCCCGAACTTGAAGGTCGGAGTAAAGTAGTTGTCGGAACATGGCATGCAAGTCCATTCACCTTTAGAAAGAGTGATTTCTCTCTCTTCACTTTCTACCACCATCTCGGGCTAAGAGTACTTGCGACTATGGCCCGGGATGGCTAACTTGAAGAGGAAGATCCAGAAACATGGGGACACTGAGGGAAGCATACACAGAGGCCGACGACAACCTGCTGGCATGGTGGAATGCACGTCCCGTCTCCAACACCAGGAGTTTCCCAGTGCTAAACAAACAGATTACATTTAAAAAAAACTGTAATTCCACTGTTCTGTGAGTGGGCTCTCTCTGTGTCTCGTCAGGCTGTACCGCACTTTTGAGAGACAGAAAGAAAGATGTTGGGGGTCAGACGTCACCTCCCCATCGCTGCCTCCCCATCGATCTGCTTCTTCTTCTTGGCCAGCACTCTTAATTATTCTTTTCGACCACAGTCAACTAATTCGTGCCGCTTGTCGCGGCAATAGTCTTCGAACTCATCGAGAGAGAAGAAACACGCATCTTCGGAGTTAGAAGGAAGGTCTTACCACCCGCTCAGGGAGACAGGTCTGGCTTGTATACGCTCCGCCTGGAAGTCGAGCGAATGATCCAGCAGAAGCTGGACATCGCACCTGTCATGTGTACAATGAGGCCGAGACTGGTAGAAGGAGAAGAAAGAGACAAATCACTCTCAAGTGCGAATGGAATGCGTGCCAAGTGCCGACAACTACTTGGTCCCTACCTTCGGGGCTGCGTTGAAAATACATGAGGTCTACATTCCCACCGAAACCCAGGCATGAGTGATCGGTCCGGACACTAGCGGGGGCGTGCAGACACGGCTGCAGTCCGCGGATCACGTACGCTTCCTAATCTTCAATGTAGAGACGAGAATCAGGAGCGGAGGATTCGGGACGCTATATGTTGATCGAACATGAGATATGTCAGTTGTGTGTGCGGACTGCTCCCAATTATCGTCACGAACGGATTCCAGGTGCTTGCATTTGTGCATTATTACTAGATCTCTCCGCCTGCGATGTTGTCGCTGGCTAGTCTAGTGACCGGCCTACCGCGCTAAAGTATGACTCGGATGCAAGTCGTCAATGGATGCCAAAGTAGGTATAGTTGAGGTATAGTACTACATACGTAAGCCATGCCCCCGCCAACATCACGATGTGCTTCCTAATGCGGCCAACGGACTGTCTTTGACCCGATTAAGTACATACGGCAAAAGACAAGTGCCGATGCCCTTATCACGATGAGCTGCCATTGCTGATTGAAATGTTCTAGCTCGCGTTTTTTTCACAGATCGTGAGGTCACCATCACCCCAAACAGGACTCTGAAACAGTCTGGTGACCAGATCGTTGTGATCGTGCTGAGTGGGCTATGGTGGTTGCGGTTCTCGATACCTGCCGCATGCGTTTAGAAGGGGAGACCAGTGGACTGTCGGGTCCGAGGTCGCCGCTGTGTGAAGCGGCTTGGGATGACACCCCATTGTTCCCAGGTTAGGCGTCTACAGCATACGTTGAGATACCTCGTGGCATGATTCCTTCTTTCAGATGGTGGGTCTGACAGGCTTTCTGTATCCCCTTTCATTCCATTTGCATCATGCATCCTGACCAAATTCGTATTCTTATCTTTATTCACCGTCCGTGGTCGGTTTCACCTCCACGGCGATCCTGTCTGGAAAAACGACACTCGACATGGAACACTCCTCGCTCGTGCTGATCGGCGCTATCACGTCCGCCTCAGGGATGGTCGGCCCCCTCGTGTTTCCCGCCACGCAACACCGGTTTAGCTGGTGGAACCTCTACGTCTCGTCCTCCTCGTCCTCCTCGTCTCCTTCATTCCCGTCATGGGTGCCAGTGTCACGGTTTCTTGCCGTTGCGAGACGAATGCAGGTGGGAAGGTTGATGACAATGGGAGAGATATTTAGGTTTGCGGTATATTTGAGCGCGCACGTGGGGTGGGGGGCGGACGATCAGATCGGACAGGTATTAATGCTAACGTGTTGAGCAGACAGGTTTTGCATACGGGGCTTTTCAGAGCCAGGTGAGGGCGTCTTACTGTATGTAGAGCTCATTCTGCCCACGGAAGATGCACCGTGGTACATACGTTTCTTTCTGCTAGCATCCATTTTTCTTGTTTGCATGTCGCTGATTCCGACCACAGATGCGGGTTGTTCGACGAAGCTGACACGTGATTTATCCGTCCAAAACGACAGTGGAGCTCGTTCGTCGGCGCCGATAGCACAGGCAACATCTGCTACGTGTTTTTCTTCCTCGTGTTCATGGTGTGGCTTGCTGTACCCATGCTCTTGAGCGTTGACTTCAGGTCGACACCCAGACGTACTTTGTCGAGCACGTCGAGGGAGAAGCGGAAGCGCGACATGTCGAATGGATGACGGACGGGGAGCCGCGACGGCAGAGCGTGTATATTAACTAGCGGGATGTAGCTACCAGATCTTAATACTCTGCAGGGATAATCCACCCTTGCGCATCGCTGGTCCACGTGTCTCAAAACGGGGATGAGAATCGATATGGTCTTATTGGGACAAGAGGGGGTTATGAGGTACTGAACGCACGTCTCTATAGCTCCTTCTTTTCCTCGCCCGCCCGCTTCGCCTTGAAGCCCTCCAATGCCTTGAGCCGCTCCATAAGGGTAGGATGTGAATGATGGTACGCTGAGTATCTGTGCGATCGACGCATCAGTACGTGCCCCTTGTTAAACACAGGAAACGGGGCGCGCGGGACGTACAGCCAGTCAACCCAGACGGTCGACAAATTCTTGGTGTGCAGCGTGATGAGCGCACGTCCGAGTCGGTCGCCCATGTCTTGCATCTCGGGGGCACGCAGCCGATTCTGCAGCTCACATGCAAATCGGTCTGCTTCCCACTCGAATCGACGCGAGACGAAATTGAGCGCGATACCAACGACAGCTTCCATTGGCGTCAGGATCATCTATCCCAAAGCCTCGTTTGAGTAAACGTCCCACCACACACCCCACCACCCACCTGGAACATCAAAAACGCCACCATCGTCGGTGGACGCGCCGACACCGTCTTTGAAAAATCAAACGCCCGTATAAACTGCGGCGCATGCAGAAACGCAGGAAAGAGTGCAAGGATGGTGAAGATGTGGACTTGGGAGATGCAGAGGAGCTTGGTGGGGTGCATGTAGTACCAGTGACCAAGCTCATGGGCGAGGACGGCTTCGACTTCGTCGGGTTTGCTTTCTTTAATGAGGGTATCAAAGATGACGATGTGTTTGCTCTGGAGAGTGTCGGTTGGTGTTCAGTAGTGGGACGGGATGGGATGCATGAACGCACCCATGGGAGACCGAAAAAGTAGGCGTTGCTGTGCGAGCTGCGTTTCGAGCCGTCGATCTCGTACAAGTGCTTCAACGGGAACTTGAGCTTGCGAGCCAACGCCTCTGTCCTCGAACGCAAATCACCCGCAGGAAGGGGAGAGAGCTGGTTAAACAGAGGCTGGATGACAGTCGGGTACAAGATGACCATGACGATCTGAAACAAGAGCCTTGTGCGATGGGGCGTCAGGCAACGGCAAGGCGGACGGAGAGACGGGGGATGAATGGAACCCACAAAAAGGCCATGAGCCAGGGAACGAAGCGGTCACCTGCCCACTTGAACACGTAGAGAAAGACAGAGAGGAACGGTCCGCCGATGACGAACGCGAGCAGCCAGCTCTTGAGCAAGTCGGTGACGAACAACGACGGTGCCGTCTTGTTGAACCCGTGCTTTTCCTCCATCACGAACGTCTGGTATACCGAAAGCGGGGTGCTGATCGCGGACGAAAATATAAACAGGATCGCAGCAAACGCAAGAGATTGTGTGATCTTTATGTCAACGAAAGGGGGAGAGGAGGAAGGTTTACTTCGTTGGTGACTCGGTGTATCGGATTGGATCGGTTGCACTCACCTCGTACTCGCTGCCATAACCAAACCGTCCGATGAAATTGCCTCCCATGTCCCATGCCCAGGCGTAGAATCCATAGTGTAGCATGGCAGAGTCGATGGCTTGTTTGAGCAAGCCTGTGACAAGCGAGAACTGGGCCTTGTCTCTACCGTACACCTGGGAATTGCGGAATGTCGCCTCATCGAAATGTCCAGCCAGAACCGCTGGGGGTTCTGTTTTTGAATAAAGCGGGTATTGACGCAGCCTTGGTTCGTCACGGATGCTGATCAGGACAGCACTTGGCAAAACTGGACGAAACGACGCACAAGAGGTAGGATTCGAATAGCGTCACTGCCCACGAACATGCTTGGACATAAAATTTCCAGTCGATCGGCTCAGTTGCAACGAACGACAGCCGGTGCTGTAGAGCAGCCAACTGGTTGTGCAACAAGTCCATTCCTGTAAAATCAAGAAACCTGGGCTGGTGAAAAGGTTAATGACAAACTGTGAGCAGTTTGGGACATGGACATTGGACACGTCGTATATGGTCACGTGAGTACAGTTACACAGGGTTTTTTTTTAATTCTACGCAGCGATGCACAAAGATGCTGACAGATCGTTTCTATCCCCGAGAGTCTACTTCACCGTAGCCAATGTTCTTGAAAGATTGTACGCGGCTGAAATCAAGGTGACATGTCTGGCATGCCCATCAACACTTCACACGCAAGACACACACATAATACTCACGTGAAGCCCTGGACAGCGTTACCAAGACTGGGGAAAGATCAGTCCATCAAGCTCTCAGGGCAAAACAGAATAGACGTACCCTTCACCAGCTTCAGAGATCTCCTCAGTACACAGTCCAACGTGGTTGGAATACTGCAAGAAGTCCTTTGAAGAATTGTCGAATCAATTCGGAGAACAAAGCGTCACAAGTCCTGACCTCAAACATGGTGATTGCACGCTGCAACAACGGTCGATCGAACTCTCCGGCACGCGTGAGCGCTTCGATACACCTAAGGGAAAATCGGGGTTATGATAGGCCGTAGCAATCTCGAGGTCATGAAACGTACCACAACGTGCATAAGCAAAATGTCCCCTCCTCGCCACCAACCCCATCATCGCTCTTGGTCACATCATAGCGGTAAACAAGGTTCTGTTCGTAGATTCAGCATCAATCTCACAAACCTGGTATTTGTCTTACATTAGATGTCAACCCGCCCCTCTCGGGAGTCCTCAAGATCTGTTTGAGCGTGTTCACGAATCTCGGGTCGGACTAACAAGCGATCAAACACGCTGTATGTAAGCCTCCATTAAACAAGCATGCTCGGACACTGACTGGGGTCATGAAAAATACAAGCGGCATAATGAGGATGGACGAATCCAAAACATCAGGGTCCTCGTAGCTTTGACCAAAGACTTGTAATGCCGGGTTCCAGGCTTTGTGCATGATCTCTTCGTACAACTCGTCTCTTGCTGCTAACCACTCGTTGCGTTTGGGACACGGCAGCGATCGTTTGTCCGCCAGGCGTAAACCTGATAAAAGAGACACCCTTTGATTCCAAAACGGGAGGATGATACACGGCACACATACCTCGGTCGATGGCCACCCTTGCCCAAACTTGTCAGTACTAGACCACATGATATGCGAGGACTTACCAAAGCATGATCTACATATACAGCACACCACTTAGCGACATACCGCGTTTCAGCATGCGACTTACCTTTGAATACTACACAAGGTATAAGAATATTAACTCAGCGTCGACATGCAACATACCGTGAAGTGACGTTTCTTGCCACGAACTTCCCTGCGATATTCACATAGACATTCAGACTTGACACACTTTTCCCTGACTCGCACTGACCATATGGATCTTTCAATGAGAATGAGCATGCACATCAATGAAATGAGGGTTCAAAGACACGTACAAGTCGGGTTCCTTGTAGTTCTTAACGACAACTGTCATGGAACGACGTCAACATATTTGAACCAGTGGTAGAGGTAAACCCTTACAATCTACACTAAAAAGTGCAACAGTTCAGATATAGGCTCTGATCGAGACACAACAACTTACAGTTCCCGCACCAATACCCTGGAAAAGTATGCACTTGTCAGAATATGCGGTTATCATCGACATCGACGTTGCTTACCATGTGTCGTACGACTGTTTCACCCATTGTGAGCCCGTTCACGCCATTGTAATGAAACGCTACGAACCAGGGGACGACCGAACTAGACAGCCGATCAACTAGTAAACTTCAAGGCGAATCCCCTAGACGCACCTTCTGGCCCAAGTAGATACAATCCATCCTTTATCCAAGATTAGCCAAAGCTGATATAATCAAGATAAACGCTTACAATTCTCCATAGATGTCCTTGGTGCAGACGCATCAGCAAGTCATGCAGATCAAGGGACGAAGACTCACGAGCTGTATGTGGTCTGCGGCACCATTCCCAATTCTATCGTACACTAGATCAGTGTTATTCTGGTAAATGGTTGAATTCACTTGCCTAACAGGCTTTGACCCTTTGTGCCCATCGAGATGGTTCAGCTCCATTTCTTCAAGATCCTTACCACCTGATCATGGTCCTCATCCAATGTATGTATCGCTCCCAGCGAAGACGGACTCACCGTGAATGGTGTACCTAACACATGCAGAGGGGTATCGAGGATGTTGGCGCACTTTGATAGTGGGAGGGGCGAGACTTACATGATTTGAAGGGAGCCATCTGGGTTCTTGTTCCTCAATCTCTCAAAGATGAAATCCATGTAAGCTATTGTATCGTCAGCAATAATTTGTTGAATTGATGACAGAACAAACCATTAGCTTCATGGGTGAAGCCCAAACGAATGAGTGCATAGAGTGTGAACGAGGAATCACGAATCCAAGATGCGCTGGGTAGGAGATGAGCATGTGACAATTGTTGAGACAATTCATTTTGAAGCATACCGATAATCCCTACAAAGACATGATGAACGCTGTCCACGACCAGCATATAATCACGACCATACCAATTTCTCGTACCACCAATGTACTCCGGCAAGCTGAAGGTTGGACTCGCAACAACGGCGCCTCGATTGCGTCAGGAAACGCGTAGCAATGTGCTAATTTTACCTACCGGTTGGTTCATAGATCAATAATTTGAGTGCGAGAGCACTTCTGTGGACAGCTTCTTTCCAAGCCCCTTGATAGGTAGATCCACGTATCCAAGTGTTCCAATAGCTATTCGTAGACTGAGAAATTCTCAGCCACAGCATAAAACTAGAAGGATAGCCGGTGCATACCACAAAGAGGCGATCGAGTAATTCCTGAGTAGAGGTAAGTATCATCAAGACTGCTTTCCACACGAGAAAAATAAGACGTACTTTGGTCAGTGCTGGATCTTCATCAGGACGCAACTTGGCAACACCCTTCATCACCTCTAAATTGAGTCAGTTCCAATGGCTCTCACATGGATCGTCAACCATACTCTCAAGAGGTACTCCGAGCTCGTCAGCATGCGCTTGGGTTGGTCTGAGTTGGGCAGGGAAGCCTCCTTCAGGGCGAATGCGCAATACGAACGTCACACGTTGTCCTTCCTCGAGGGAAAGGTTGCAATACGTTGCGGGGCCAAGATGGCCCTTTGACGAAAGGTCGAGGAGATCAAGGTTGACCTCCGGGGCTGGCACATTGTCAATCGTGCTCTCCGCTACATAACGCAAGTCCAAATTGAGATTTGGTGAACTAAAGACAACCTTGTTTTGTGTGTGAAACGGAATGGTGTCGTCTACGACGATTTCTGTGGTGTGCCTATCCCGGGCGTAGTTGAAGGCTGGTGCACACTCGACACGGAGGGGAAGTGTGCCACGAACGATCTTGCGGAGAGAATGTGAGTCAAAATTGGGTTCTCTAGAGAGTGCTGGTAGCGCACCTCAACGCGCCTTATCAACCAGAAAAGCAAGGGCCGCTTGGTCTCTCCACTTGCCTGACGTGGTAAGAAATCTAGATTTTGTTGGGCTTCGTCGTACGAAGAAGAGCGTGTGACTCACCAGTTACGCAAACAACGCCTTTGTCATTGAGAAATCTGGGAATATCAGGTCAGTAGTGGGCCATAGCTTCTCCAAGAAATGAACTATACTTGGTTTGCAACACATTGGAGCTTGGGAGATAGTTCTGTTTTGTGACAAACGGAACAGTCGGTGTAACCGAGAAATGGCCGCCCTGCTAGGATGTGAGATGAGAGCCACAGTCGATCGAACCCTGATTCCAACCTTATTCTTGTCAAGGATTCGAGCGAACACGGAAGGGGAATCAAAGTTTGGAATACAGTAACTTTCCACTATGTAGATGCAAATAGTGCAGGCAGAGTGAGCAAACCTCGGATGGGGGAGAGAGGTGCAAACGATAGCGAGCCAGGTCAGAGACGCGCCATTCTTGACAGGTCGCGCGTCCCGAGATCCCAATATCACAGACTCGATATGCAAATAAGGGACTCACCCGAGCCATCTAAGCTGATCTGCAAAGGTTCAAATCAGACACCGATGTGGACATAGAAAGTGTAAACTTACTAGAGCTGCGGTCCTCAGATTACCGATACTGAAACACAGTAACTGGTCAGATTATCAATAGGATCCAAAAGTCACGCATACAGGCCATGATCAGCAATCGGGAGGTAGTCGCGCTCTGGGGTGGGGGTTTGGACGTTCATGGTGGGTGGTTTTCTGAGAGAGTGTTCAGCCACATCTGAGGAGCTGTGCTGGGAACCAAAGATAGCATCACGGATACACGCCGGCTACCATCGGTCCTGGCGACGACGAGGTCAAGGCCCCTGAGAGTGAAATCGTCGTCGCCCACGTCTGGCCACGAGCCGCTTTCATCGTCACTATTGCCATTCACTCAGGACACTGGCAACAAGTAGTTTGCGGGCCATCTTGGTTGTGACCACCTGCTGAACCGCCTATACATGGCTAGTGGGTTTTGCACTTGTTCAGAGCTGCTCCCGGTTAAAACGTGTTCATCACCTTTTCTGGCAGGCCTTCCCGCAAAATTACAGTAGATATATGCGCTCATAATGCATATATGCTAATCTGGCTAATTGTATTGACTTCGGGGCATGCGAAAAATGGTCAAACTTTGGATATCACATAAACGATTCATGAAGTGGTTCAACTTCTCTGCCACATCTTTGTCGTTCTTCCGAGCCTTTCCTCGTTGGTGAGCTGCTTTCTGGTTGCCGTAGTTGGCAGTGACTGACGGATCAGGTTTATGATCACGATCCCCGCAGTGTTGCATTGCCTCGTATGGTCAGAACGACTGTCTTCTGATTCCGAAGTTTAGGTCTGGTTTGAAGAGACTAGCACTCAAGTGGTATGTAGATGCGGGCCATATGTGGCATATTCAGTCATCCAATCCATCGACTTTATATTCCGAAATTCATATCTCCAACAATATCGACTACATCCATCCACCATGACTACTCATACATACACATTCATCAAACAAATTTCTCAACACGGGAAGCCCAGCATAGATTCTATCGTGAGTGAAATATTTACTATCACCACGCTGTCACAGGCGATACGAAATTGATCTTGGCTTAAGCGCATGCGCCATCGTTCGTCCAGGCGTTAGAGGAGCCTTTCGTGCATAGCATCATCGTCCCTTGCTTTTCACAGGATGAGAAGAAAGGCTTACCTCCTGGTGTCTCATTCTCGTTCCCTTGGTTTGCAGTCCAGAGACCACCGCTGGATGGGCATTTTAGCATCAGAACGACTCAAATGGTCTGAGTAAAACTTGCAAATACTCACTTATATGTGACCTTGCTACCACTTGGGTACTGAAAGGATGTAATGAGCGGTGTGTGCATGGGTGTGGGTGAGCGGGACTTACTCCAACACCGTCCAACCACAAAGAGAAGCTGGCACAGTTACCACTTTCGGACGTGATAGACACCATTGAGGTCGTGGTGTTCGTCGCAGAGGGAGTACCATTAACTGGGAATGTGTTGCCGCGGACGGTAGTAATCCACGAGGAGCCGGCATCAGGGTACTGTCGAACAAACATGTTAGTTTCAATTGGCTCTGAGGCACAGGTCCAAACGGGATTACCTCCCAAACCATCACACCAGCATCTGCACAAGTCGTTCTTGGTCAGCATTTCCTGGCTTTCAGGGATATAAAACATGTGCAGACTGACTCCATTTCTTAGAAGCCGCCTGGGAGACACACCCAGCGAGCGTCGATGGATCGATGTACCCATTGGTGGCATCCGAGGTCGTGCCCGGTTTACCTATCACGAGTTTGTCTAGAGTGACACCGCTTGCCGCAATCTGGAAGAGGGCAGTTTGGGGAGCTGCTGACGTAGAGGTATCCAGGAGGCCAGAGCATGTCGTGTACTCTGAGGCTCCCTCTGTGGCCGAGTGAAATTACAGTAATTATCTCATGCTCAAAGTTAATTTACTCGGCCACTCACGGTTGTAGAACTAAGGCGTCGTTAATGACGTTCGAATTAGGAAAGGATTCCCCAGGAGATCGATCATTCTGCTTACTTGGATGTTGTACTGAAACAGTGGTTAATCAGAATTCTTCCAAGAAATGGGCTTGTCGAATTAAATTAACTTACCCAATCGATCAGAGAGCCTACACTCTTATCAACAGCGAGATAGCCACCTCCGCTCCACATGGTCGGAGAGAACCTTGTTCCGACTCAGCTGATCGAGAACTACGTTCCAATCTGACGATTGTACTCACCATGGCGCAAGGGCTGCAAGATACTTGGTCAATAGCTATCACACACTCTAAGTATACAGACAACCCACGGGCATGAGTGAGAATGTACTGTCCTTGAGGAAGCTTTGTACGGAGCTGCTTGGTGAAGTTGATGAGCCAGGTTTCAGCAGAGCCTCCGCCATTGTCAAATGCCTTAAGGTCCTGTCATCCGCAAATGTCACGATCAGTTGCGAGTACACTCGTATCGCTGAAGCGCGGCGAGCTGGGAGAAGTACCTCGTAATCAACGTCGATACCATTAACGCTGTATTGTGTCACCCATGCGGCCATAGTGTTCGCTGATGTCACGGCATCGACGCCCGAGGTTGTTGGCGTCTCGGTGGACCCAAAGGCAGAGACGACCAACGAGATTCCGGCTGCATTGTACTCCTGCAGGTAGGTAGTACGCTGACTGGCTGTAAGCCCCTGCCAATTCTTAGCCTGATCGACCGCGCCAGAGGACAACAAGAAACTGAGGGCACTGTGGACACATCAGCCACCCTGTTGCATATACTGTCCGACAGTCACTCACAAGACATTGAAACCCTGTTCGGTATGGACGTCAATGACTGGAATGGCGGTAGCATGGGGTTGTCGCTTACCTTAAGGTCTGACACGGTGGGAAACGGATTGACAAATTTGTCGTTGTAAGCCACGAAGTGAGGAGCAGCGGGCGTTGCCCTCTTCAACACATCACGAGCAGAAGGACTGAGGCGCCTGAGTTTGTCTGCTAACGGAACAGCTTCCATCGATCCGAGCACGGACAAAACTGTTAGGGCCGCGGTGACACGAGAGCGGAAAGACACCATTGTGCTAGAACGAAGCCTCGAGCAAGTTGCAGGAATAGCTGCTTGGCCAGGACCATATCATGACGGTTTATATAGGTGAAGGAAGTCGGCCCACGTCACGGAAAGCCGGAATGAGAATGTTAAAGGTGAAGTCATTCCACGGGATCCTGCTGGAATTAATAGATCATGTTGCTTCTGAACGAAGATGGTAAGGTGAGTGGATAATGGCGGCTGGTTGTCGATTCCGGGTAGCAAGATTGTTGGTTATTCAATAAGCGACCGAAAATAGGGTCGCAAGAACAGCCAATGGAGGTGAGAGGTGAGAGCGCTTGATCACCAAAAACCTCTAGGAATGCTTCTCAGCGTTGATGGATGACGCGAAAATAGTTTACGCTCACATGCTAAGAAGTGTGGAGCAGAGGGCTGCTAACTTGAATGAGGACTATCATACAACTTACTTGGGCAGACCGCATAGGCATTGTTTGTGTCGACCGATGCATGATCACGGAACGACGACCTCCGGCATTCGAGACATTAGCCGTATCAAGACGGCCGAAGCAAGTTTGGAGGGGATATCCAGATCGACAAACCCTTGGGAACGAATAAGCAGTCCTGACCCCAAATCTTGTGTGCAGATGATGTCCTCGACGGCGTGTGAACGTTTGAACTACGAAAAGTCGATTCAGAAGATCGAACCTTGTCTATTGCTTGTGAGCGACAATATTAGTGCTAGGTGTCAGGCATCACTGCACCATGATATCATGTATCACGCGCCAGCTCGCTGCACAACACTCCAGAGTTGGTCTGTTGACGAGACTGTCTAATGATGCATGTTATCAATATTTGCCTTGTTTGACAGTCTGGTCAGCAGCCTACTACTTCGGAGTCGTGTTAGGGTGGTGACATCACACCGTGTAAAACAACTTCGAGCTATGGCGTTTCCAGTCAGCAATGGCAGACTCATCGTGATAATGAATCATCGGCACCTCGATCTGTGCGGACAAGTTGTCTTTTTGCCGTAGTATGTAATCAGTATGATGTTGGCGGGAGGATGAGTTACGTATGTAGTAATATACCCACTTTAGGCTTTTAGAGTTTATCAGCGGCTTGCGTCATACGCAGCGGTCAGCAGACTAACCAACGATGCCATCACGAGCGGAGAGAGCTCAGCCTGTATATTCTCCGCCTGGAAGTCGGGCAAATGATCCGGCAGAAGCCGGAATTCGTACCTGCCATGCGTACGGTGAGGCCAAGATCGATTGGCAGTAGAAGGAGAAGAGAGAACCAAATCACTCCTAGTAAGGGCGAATGGACTGCGTGCAGCGTCTCGTGTGCTGACAACTGGGGCATCACTGAAAAATACATGTGGTCTACATTCCCACAGAAACGCAGGCAGCTCGTGGACAAACCTACCTATCTACCCACAACAGGCGCTGGTTCAACCTGTGAGTGTCAATCCGTGTCATCTGAATGCTCTGGCGGCCCCCATCGAATAAGACCAGATCTTGAATTATTACCGGCGTTCATCATGAGAGACCGGTCCGAACACTCGAGGAAGCGTGCAGACACTGCGGGCGGTCTGCGCGTCTGCTTCGTAAGCTTGAACACAGAGACAAGAATTAGGAGCGGGATCGGGATTTTCGGTGCTTTATGTTGATTGGACATGAGATGTGCCAGTTGTGTGTGCGGACCGCTCTCAATTATCGTCACGAACGGGTTTCCGGTGCTTGCGTCTGTACATTATCACTGCCAACGACTTGCGACAGTTTCAGGTTTCTCCACCTGCAATGGTGTCGTTGGTTAGTCTGGTGACCGGCCTACCCTTCGATAGACGCCAAACTTGTAGGTATTACATACGTAAGTCATATTCCCGATATGCTTCTCATGGCCAACGGACGGTCTTCAACCCGATTTTTCAAACGTTCACACGCTGTCGAGGACATCATGTACACACAAGATTTGGGGTCAGGACTACTTATTCGTTCCCAAGGGTTTGTCGATCTGGATATCCCCTCCAAACTTGCTTCGGCCGTCTTGATACGGCTAATGTCTCGAATGCCGGAGGTCGTTCCGTGATCATGCATCGGTCGACACAAACAATGCCCATGCGGTCTGCCCAAGTAAGTTGTATGATCGTCCTCATTCAAGTTAGCAGCCCTCTGCTCCACACTTCTTAGCATGTGAGCGCAAACTATTTCCGCATCATCCGTCAGCGCTGACAAGCATTTTTAGAGGTTTTGGTGACCAGGCGATTTCCTCTCCCCATTTTCGGTTACTTACTGAATGGCCAACAAATTTGCTGCACGGAACCGAGAACCAGCCGCCGTTTTCCGCTTACCTTGCCATGTTCGTCTCGAAGCAACATTATCTATTAATTCCAGAAGGATTCCGTGGAATAACTCCACCTTTAACATTCTCATTTTGGTCAGATAAGACAGTTACAAAGAGACCATTGTTATGGCCGTGCTTTCTACGTACTCTGCAGCGCGCCAATGTCCAGACGACGATAGGTCTTTCTTTTTTTCTTCACAGTTTGCCATGTCTTCGTATCTGACCGTCGCTCTCCTTGCTGTCCTCGCTGTTTCTTCCTCTTCACTCCCTCGCGCAACCTCCGCTGCGCTGACAACCGTCTCCCATGTGTCGTCAGACGGTCCCTTCAAAGACCATCCCTCCTCTTCTATTCTTAGTTACATTATTCGCCGTCACAACGCGACCTACTATGACCAGAATGGAAATGCCCGGGCGTGTGGTCAAGTGTACCCAAACAGCGCCCTCATTTGTGCAATGGGTATGTCCTCCCAATCTCTCTTTCTCTTCCTCTCTCATTCCCTCCCACAGCTCAGGCATGTTTCCGCACCCCGGCCCCCCCCCCCCCCTTCTGCGGAAAGCAAGTCCAGCTCACCAACGTGAACAACGGTAAGACACTCACTGCCAAAAATTGATGATGACTGCCCTTCCTGCGAAAACGAAAGTTCAATCGACCTCTCCGTCGGTCCAGTTCAAACGTTTTCTGACCTCAGCGCCGGCAAAGTACCTAGTCAGTCCATTCATCAACCCTTTCCATTCCTTTGTTTGCTAATATCCCATTGGCCCACGTATAGACCTCCTTCAGATCCTGCCATAGTCCTTTCTTGCAGCACAGAAATTCAAGGAATTCAATGCATGGGTATGTATGAGTAGTCACGATGGATGTACTGTGTAGTTTTCTTGGAGATTTGGATTTTGAAGTGTAAAGTCGATGATTGAATGACTGAATATGCCAATGGGTACCTACCACTTGAGTGCTAGGCGGTGCAGCACTGTGGGGATCGTGACCATAAACCCGACCTGTCGGTCACTGATTACGGCGACCAGGAAGCAGTTTACCAACGAGGAAAGTACGACAAAGATGTGGCAGAGAAGTTGGACCACCTGATGATGACACTGCGAAGGTGAGTTGAAGTTATGCAACACGTACGTCACGAGTTGGCTGGTGGGGATTTCGGGGTACCACGGAGCGCTGCTGACTCGGAGTGACTGCCACCATGGGAGAATGACACGTACAAGTTGTGAATGAGCAGCTCTTCTCTTGATGTGCTGTGTTATCAACCAAGTTAGCTAGTAGGCTTAACTAGTGCTATGTATCATAACTCCGGAGCCGGGAAGCTTCAGGGTTCGGAACCACGAAAGTGGCAAGGACTTGGGGGCCGCCGGTGCGTCCGAGTCGGGCCATTCTCCGAGTCACAACGAACCTTGTTTACAACTCCCCTTAAACGTGTGGCGTGTCCCTCAGTGCTGGTCTGTACTCACGGAGCCGATTATTACTATTAGCATAGTGATTTAATGAGAAGTCTCTCCATTGGAGAGAAAAAAGGACAAAACACATAGTACAGAACTTATGCCACTTGACAGCGATGCTTCAATTAGGGTCATCGACTCGGAACAATTCGTGAATTTAGCCCCGCCAGCGGCTACTTAGATTCGTTCCGAGCAGGTCAGCATTACCTCATCAATCCCCCCCAGTAGTGAAACCCTATGAGGGTTTTCCAGCCCACTGGACTGGAGAAGGGCTGCAACTATTGGACTGAATGGGTTTGGACTGAATGAGTATTCCCACATTCAGTTGTGTATCAGATATATCAGAAATCATAACTTAGAGTCAGTTCGATAACTCTAAGAAGCTCTAAGATGAGTTGCTAGCATCAGCTATTATTAACTCTGCAGGATGTGTCAGCGTCGGCTTGTCAGATCAGTGGAACTTCTCATACAGTGGTTTGCTTATTGATTGATTGATCTCCCATGCAATTCTCACAGGATAGCAAGCACTCAGATGCAACCTGCAGTGCTGCACTTCAAGATGGCACACTCTAATTGTCAGTTCTATCTTGCAACAAGAAGGTGGTAGTTTGAATGAATGAGCATTGAGCAACCTAATCAAAGGTACACCAGAAAAGAGATCTGCACTGGCACTGGCAAGCCAGTGTTGCCAAGTCCAACAACAACAAATCCTTGCTTGTTGTAGATGTATGTGTGAGGCCAGGCCTCAAGAAAGCCAATCAAGTGCAGCTTCTAACATATCCTCAGCAACACTGATCCCACAGTGAATAGATGCACAGATACAGCTGTTTTGCTTCTGGTGTTGACCACAACTCAGTTTCTAACTTTCTAAAGGGTTGCTTTGAATGAAGCCTTACATGAACTACAGTCTGAGGTCACTCCAACAAATTTGTGCAATCATTGTATCTCTTATAGCTATGTATCTCTCATACACTACATCATCACAGGATGACCCGCAGGAAGGCTTCAGTGGGCAAGAAAAAAAACCAATCATAATGGGACATTGCCCACAATTCTCTCTCAAAAGATTTATATGTATATACTTCTATGGTTCTGTCATGATTCCTCTTCAATGAATGTTGTACATTGTTTGTGGCTGGACTCTTGGCTGGACTCCTAGCAGCCCATCCTACATAGTTGCTTAATTAAGGATATATACTTAAGGAATAGCTTCAGTTTCTATGTAATTTTAAGTGCTGCTGCTTTGAACCTGAAACAATGACCACGTTAAGAATCAATAAGCAAACTCTGTTGTAATGAATAGAAAAATCTCACTCAGGAATGCCAACTTGCATTGGCAGAAACCTTGCTTGATGCTTGCAGCAAGGGCTGGTGGGTAGGCCCATCTAAAAAATGGAGGTAACAAAAAAGGATGGTGTTTCTG
Organism: Lanmaoa pseudosensibilis; assembly: GCA_038092875.1. Classification (NCBI taxonomy): domain Eukaryota; kingdom Fungi; phylum Basidiomycota; class Agaricomycetes; order Boletales; family Boletaceae; genus Lanmaoa; species Lanmaoa pseudosensibilis. The sequence goes on from JBBPRF010000164.1 coordinate 17,930, forward strand.
TGGTGGGTTGTTCCTGCAGGTGAAAAAGACCTTGTCAAGCATTGAAGGTAGTACTAGCATCTAGATCTGTGTATGGCATGATTTTTCCACAATTGTATTCTCTCCAAGCCACAATTCTCCCCCAGCATAGGTCCAATGACCCTGTAAACAACAAGGTAACTTGCATGGTGGGTCTCACTGGCAAACCTTCCTTCCCAGTGCCTGTGACAGTAGTGCAAGCAGTTAGGTCAGAAAGCAGAGTCTCTGAATTGAAAAAGATGGACGATGGCCAATTCCCCAAGCTGATCACCTTTGACTTGGAGTATGTGTGTCCAACCCACTTGCACATGTTTGACTCATAAGAGTCCAAGTTATACATTATGGGAATTTTGGATAGATACCCATGTGGAGCCACCACTGAAGCAGGATGCCCTCACTGAGGTTGTCTATGACAGTGCTGACAAGCTGACAAGAATAGAGTTCTACAAGGATGTACCAGAGATCTTGCATGGATTAAAGAGCAAACCAGAGGTCACCATTGTAGCTGCATTGAGAATGTCTGCACCCAAACTGTGAGTTAGTTCCACAGAGAAATGCTGACAGTGGTCTTACTGTGGGAAATGCTTGAGAGGCTCTCCAACTTATCAAGATTCCCGCAGCTTTCCTGGTTGGCAAAGATACCACCAGCATTCTTGATACTAATAGAACTGAACTACTCCCTGCAACTAATTTCTTTGATCACCTGGAAATATATCCTGGATCCAAGATTGTTCATTTCAAACAATTTCACAAAATCACCGGCATACCATATAGTGAGATGGTGAGGGTGCTACCATATCGAATTGAGCATTATTAGTTCCTGACCTGACAAGTAGCTTTTCTTCGATGACGAAACGAGAAACAAACAGGTGGAGAGGCAGCTCGGTATGTGATTTTTGTTGTCGAAATAGGAGATACTCACATGGTCTCGTTTGGAGGTGTGACTTTCGTTTGGGTCAGGGATGGGGTAGATTGGGATTGCTTCCAGAATGGCCTTCGGGAGTGGAGGAAGAGGCGTGTCGAAGATGACAGTGCTTCGAGCTAGTCAGCCATTGGACGTAAATCCACAGAACATCGTCGAATTGGCTTCTTTCCACCTTATCTCGTGGTATGCGTCGGATGATGGTGTCATAACGAGTGAAGGGATTATGGTACGTCCCGCAAAGGAATTCCCATTACTCGATAATTCAACCATTCTTGTGTCCCCAGTTAAACAGTATCAGCCTATCGTGGAATATCACCGAGTAATTGATATATGCATGCACTTTTTGATGTGGCCTCCTCAACTCCGTCAGACTCAAATTATAGATTTTCACCATATCGGTTGACAATAGAGCGGCGGATGCCACGCACATCGTAATCTGGCAGTCGGGATCAACAACAAAGCTATCTGGAAATGTTCCGTTCGTTGTTCCATTTAGCTCGTTTTGTGCTAAGCATGAGTTATGCATGGGTGTGGCCCGTGGCCAAATTAGCTCACCCGCCTAGACCAACGGAAGAAGACTTTCCTACGCTGAAGATAAGTAGGTCACAAGGGTTCCAGGAAATACTTCCGGCATGAAGGGTGTGTTTGCATATGCTCCTGAACGCACGAGCCCTTTCGCGATTGGTGTGTTTCCTTATCGAGGAACACAATAGTCAGATCTATCACCACTCGCTGGTCCGGATGAGCACGTAATGTTGCCCATCATAGTATAGGGTTATCTCACTTCGTCGCGCTGTACAAGTTTGACCGCGTTTTCAAGGTTTCCGTGATCAGGTGCGCACCCCTTCCGGCACTTCCGTCGCGGAAGTCTTGTTCACGATAAGGACAGAGTCATTGGTTGGTGGGGCGTTTCGCCAATTCATCTCGCAATTCTCCGTAGTATCACGTCGATCATTTTTTTCAACCATTCACTTGTTGTAAACATATTCAAGTAGCGATTGACAGAGTTCCCAAAGAGCGTAATCAAACTGCCACCTCATTGGTGCGCAAATTGTCGACTGGCCTAAAAAGCATCCTCGTTTTTGATATTCGGGAGACCTGCGGAATGCCCGCTCTAGGAGTTGCGATACGGAGCTGACCGAAGCTGAGGGCAGGACGATGAAGAGATATAAAAGCATGCTCTCGCTCTGAGTGTGGGTCTACAGGCCACTACCCACTTCTCACCTCTCCCACTGAAGAACGATGTCGAAGAAGGTCCCGAAGACTGGTCGGTCTTTGATTAGACCACAGCAGGATATCGATGCTGATCTTGTCCTTCGTGCTCTCTCCCCTTAGCTATACCTGCAAGCGGCGCTGCTGCCAAGCCTGCACCCCCCTCAAAGGGTACCACTTCTCCCCCAGTCGTCAGTTCAAAAGCTGTTCACCTCACCGTGATGCTTGACTCAAACCATTCCAGAGCAAAGCAGCGTCAACGAGTCCTGAGTCCCCTCCCGCGAAAGCCAAGGGTGGTGACAAGGCGAAGAAGAAGAAGTAAACCTGTGATGGGTTTACGAACAACTCTCCTCACATATTGTACAACACCTAAGCGATGGATTCCCTGGGAGAATATCGGTTGATGAGCCCCTCTGGAGAAACACCTGTACTAGTAATGTCTGGGGCGAGCACGACGGAGGCCAGCAGGAGTTTGTTGTAGACATGTTACATTGAGAAATTACACTATCTTGTCTCGTACCTGGGAAGGCACACAGAATCCCTCAAGGGCTGCTGTGTCTCGATCGGCTTGAACATGTCTAGTATCGGTTCAGCAACAGCGATTGATCCTTTTCAGCGTGACAGCCTACGCATTTCATAATTTCATTCGAGAAAATTCCCGGAACCTTTGAAACTATTCGTACAATGTCAACTGATCACGGTCATGGGCATATACACACCAGAACACCCAAAGGTGTTACTATGTACTACATAAGTAGCAGTTGACGGTCGATTGAGTTTGAGGATGCAATGACACTTGCCTCACAAGGCATCTTTACATAAGCACAACTTACTGACCAAACGAGGCTGTATGCAAAATTCAATGGTCGAAAGGCTGTTGAGACTAACTTGTTCCTTCGTTACCCCGTCTACTCCCACTCTCTTCGGCGCCGGCAGGCTGGCAGGTTTATACTTCGACTCTGCAAACAGAACCGTGTCATTGTACAAGTCTTTAACCCTGGTCTTGTTCAGATCAATCTTCTTCTGTTCCCAATCGCGAGCCTGAGGCACGCATGGCGCCGGCATGCCCTTCGGAAAACACTCAGGCCATCGATCAAAGTAGTTTTTGGGATTCCGGAAACTTGAACTGGGACGAGCATAGGATTGGCTGGGCCATTGCTGGAGGCTGCGCAGCACTCGTGAGTCCAAGCCTCATGTTTTTAGTCCTCCTTCTCAATCGGCTGAAATTCATTCCCAGACACTGCTTATCTCTCTCGTTACAATTTGGAAACACTGTCGGTCAGTCACTGGTGATTCGTCGAGCCCACGGTCGCAGATGAAACTCTTTCTAGCAACTATAACAAACCCAATGAACAGCAACAAGTGTGAGTGACAAAGACTTGCGCGACCGAACCGGATCGATGAACCCTTTCATGCTAGTCTACGAGTTTTGTATATGCCGCCGGTTTACGCCGTCGTTTCCTTCTTCTCATACCGATACTTCCGGAGTTACACCTACTACAGCCTCGCAGAATCGGGTGAGTTGTGGCTTTGCCGTCTCATGGATACAACTCATGGCAGTTTTTACAGCGTATGAGGTAAGCATTGTTATCCGCACGAAATATCCTGATAGATCTGAAACGGTGGTAGGCAATTACGCTGAGCGCTTTCCTGTGGGTATCCAGCTTTCTACTACATCTCTCGGGTTGAGCCTTCTTGTCACAGATTACTCTTGATTGAGTACGTAGCGGATACTGCATCTGGTCACAGTGCTGTGAAGGCCATAGAGCGCAAGGACAAGAGACCACTTCCAATACCCGTAATATCTTTGTTCTTTCGTTACTTGGCATGCTTCTAACTTTCTCCACAGTTTTGTTGCTGGAGATATCGTCCGACCAAGGTTAACCTTATGTTTGATGCTTCTGCACGCATTACTTAACTTGTTCATTGCTTGCAAGGCGTATTTCATGTACACAGTCAAGGTACGGCCATCGACACTTTACGAGTTATCATCATCTCAACTATTTGCAGTGGGCTGTCCTGCAATATGTGATCATCCGGCCAGGTGATTTCCTCTCCTGATTTATTTCTAGAGTGCGCTGAACCGCCAGCGAAGCGTGCTCTATTGCGGGCATAATCTGTGAAGCATACAATGTCCTCTGTGCGTCGGGTCCCTACAGTATTTACTTTGCCAATGCCTACCTGGAGGTGATCGACTTCATCAGTATAAGGTATTTCCCTGTTGTCTCACGTAATAGTCATTGTCTGAATTGTCGATTAGCGTCGCTTTGTATGGGTTGCTCTTATTTTATGGTCTCACAAAAGACGAGCTTCAAGGACGGCGGCCCCTAGCGAAATTTTTGGCTATCAAGCTAATCGTTATGTTCACGTTTTATCAATCCTTCATGGTGCGTGATCTTTATATCGATATGCCACCACTTACCAATTTCTGCTCCCATGAAATAGTTCAATGCGCTTGAAGGGAGTGTTATCAAGTGTAAGTCTCTTGAGCAGTCTGTTGAAAATTCTCAGATTCACCTTTGCCTTTTCTGCAGCTACACAATACTGGACAGCGACCAATATTGCAGACGGTTTGAATGCTCTGACCATCTGCATCGAGGTAAGGATTAGCATCGACAGCCTCAAACTGAGTTGAATTTGTGACCCCAAGATGGTCTTCTTCTCTTCCCTGATGATGTGGGCGTATACTTGGAACGAGTACAAAATTGAAGGCGCCCCTAAGACCAGCATATGGCGTCCGTTGTGGGATAGGTGTGTCAATTCACTTCCACGTGGCGTGCCGCTAACTGATTCGTACAGCATCAACTTCAGTATGAAGGTTTCTCTTCGCGTCTTTAGCTTCTGACATTTTCTCAGCCGATTTCCTCGTGGAAATCATTGGATCTCTCAAATTCTTCTTCGACTATGCCCGTGGCAAGCCCTCCACTCATTCTGGCCGTCGACCAGATGCTGCAATTGTCAACAACTATAACAAGAGAATGGATTTCGGTCAAGCATTTGGTGTCGACGGTAGCAAGTATCCGGCAGACATGGAATCAACCAGCCGCCACCCTTCAGCTATTCGTCCGTGTGCCAGTTACGATGAAGAGATCCACTTGGCTCCCTATCCATAGAGGTGCACACAACGCTGATAGTGCAAGCCCGATTACCCAGTAGTTTTGTGGCAGCTGGTCGCGTATATAAACCTTTGTTCGCGTTTCGGAGGACAGTTTTGTTGTCAGGAAGTGCTGCTGACGAACATTTAGCTCTTGGATACATAAATATCCCTCTTTGGTTTTCTTTTGCTCTCCTTGATATCGTGTGTGCTACATGTTATGCCATGCTTCTCTGCTACTTGTATATATTCATAATTCTATCATCCTGATCTGAGTAGTCAACAGTAGACGCGTTTACCCAAAGGTGTACGTCATGGTGATCCGTTGACAAGGTGTGTCAATCCTCACGTACGTTCTGAATGCCTCGGGGGTGAAGTTCACAGCCAAAGTCTCGTACATCACATACTGCGAGTATCCTTGTCCAATTTACTCAGAACTTTTTCTATGATCCATAAATCCAACCACATGTCGTTCTGTCAAGTCTTATTGTCCCATCCGCTCGATCGGAGGGTCGGCGTTGAATTAACCATCGGCCCTAGGAAGAAGCGATACGATCAATAGACACGATATGTAAATACAACACAAGAACAGGGAGTCTCACACAAATTAAAGATCGGCCCCGACCTGGTCACAATGACAAGCCTGTCCTCGAACGCCGACAACGCAGTCGGCGAAGCTGGTCGAAGGTCGCTAGGCGGCCAGAACATTCTCCTCGACCCACGGTAAACCCACCCTTTCCAACCATCCACGGAGTACGTGGACCGGAAGTATCTGTCATAGACGATGTAGGAGTCCGAACGCGAAACGAGATGTGGGCATGAAGGATGGGACGTCGGAGGGGTGGTTGGTGTCGACATGTCAGGTGTGGTGAGTTCTTTGACGGTAGTCTGGGGTGCTGTGAGCTCTGGCTCGGAGGCTTCATTCTGTGGGACGAGCGAGGTAGGCTCCACAGGTGTGGAATCGGTGGGAACGACCGTACCATCTTGAGCGCCGAAATTGTTTAGCATAGTCAGACTAGTTGACCTGTCGGAATGGTGGTGATAGTATCGGTAATATGTAGTACTCACTACCAACCTTTCCTTTGATTGTTCAGTATACTCAGCAAGGCAACGGGTCAAATCCCAAGTGCAAATAACGCCCTCCATGTTGCGGGTGTAGACAGATCGATAGGCTTCGGTGAATTTGATGAAATCAACCCTGTTGAGTACCTTGGGTGAAAGACAGTGCGAGACGCCGTTGGAATATGAAACAAACACGGAACCATCTCCATGACCAACGATAACGATGAATGCTTCGTTGGGCACAGCAAGTGCCAAGACCTCGGACAGCGAACACTTGATGCGATGTACAACATCGCCGTTCTCCACTAACCGTATCTCGACACAACCTTTATCGCTTCCCACAACCAAAGTGATGCTTCTTGGTAGGAATTCCAACGCAGTGATGGCGGCATGTCCCGTCATGATAGTGGTCTTGCAGAGCACGGATGGGAGTTCCCAGACTTGTACGACACTGTCTCCATGGGTGCGGGCCGCTCCCCACAGAAAATCTACTGCATGTGATGTTGAAGAAGCATGGGATGCATTTAAGACGAACGCCCGTAAACGCATTGTAGATGTGGATGCTAAAGCTCTGGTCGACGTTCCTTGCTCTAACAGTACCTTGGTGGGGATCGTGGCATCCCCATCAAGGGCATCAAGCAAGGCAGGTCTGATACATGGTGCGAACACCAACATCTGACAGGTGAGCGTTGGGGAGATTCCATGTGTCTTTTGACGCAATATCTCCTTCCGCGAGAAGAAGAAGCTTGCTGCCAGTCGATGCTGACTCTCTGCGCGACGACTGATTTTACGGAGCCTGCAAGACCGCTTAACCAGAAAATGCGCTGGTCGCAATCAGGGTTGTCAACCCACTCCGCGAGGTGTGCAAGCGGCTCGAATCGTGTGGCCGGAAGGCAGGCTGGAGTGGGATGACGATCAATGGAATCAACTGCCGCACCGGGCACACTGGAACGGTGGAGATTCTGGAGTCCTTTCGGTGGACTCAGTCAGTTTGACCCACACGGCGCAAGCTAGGATGCTTACCCAATGTGCTTTGGACGACCTGATTGCCATGCACGATAGTGTTGGCCGTGTAGTTACCATGGACAAGTGCTCTGGAATAAATATATGTACTGGTCCCTGTGAACCTCGCTGAACGTTGAATGGCTGGCATCGATATTGGATGCGTTGTTGAACATGGGATTTCGATCAAACCGCGTTGCTACCCTTCTGGACTATCTTGAGACTTGGAAGTTGAGGCACCAGGGTTGGTCAGCGAAAGGGAATGCTGTTGTCTAACTTCCAACCTCAGGCGAATTCGATGACTGACTGGGATTTGGTGGGAAGGGTTACATTGAAGAGGACACGAGGGCGCAACAGTGAACTGAGCGACTTCGAGAGGGGAGGAAAGACTGATTCGGGAGAATTCTCAGTGTGTCTAGCTTTGTCCCGGAGCTACAGTAACCCAACGAAGTATCGTGGTGCGATTCCATCAATACCAGCAATGTAGTGATTTATTTTGAGAGGCGCAATGCCGCGAGGATGGGCGAAAGAAAAGAAGCGCAAGGGGGTGGATGGCAAACAAATACAGTACATAAGTATATATCACTCAACCACGCGTCCGCGTCGATATCGTCCATCCCTTAACTTGAAGCAAGTAAAATTTCCCCACCAAGACGAATCATCCGCCGTACCTTGTCATCCCCAAAATTGCAGAGGGAAGTGGTGAGCCACTTTGGCCATCGTCGTGAAAATTGGCTGCATTGCGTAGTAGGACTTGCCGATGTTGAGGGTGTCTCGATCAAGTTGATGTAGTGGCCTGCAATGCATTCGCCGTTATGCCTTCAATTCGGCAGCAGGTAATCGGACAGTAGTAGGCCCCCGTCTTCTCTGTATTCAGTCACATCTGATGGTAATAAGTTACCAATAACCCAGATATTGCTCGTCTCGTTGAAGGCGTTTTTACTTCATGGGCATGTTACGTCCTGTCCCGAAACATGCACGTGCAAGTCTTGCTGCTTGGCGCCGTAGAGCCACACAACAGTGGTCTTTCGCGCGCACAACACCCACCCACACTTTACGCGGTGCTTGAACTTCGAATGATGACACCGATCAGTAAGCGCACCACACTAAATGGCCCGATCCTGCCAAACATTACTGGGAGAGTTTCTGATTATAACTTCAGTCGGAGAAACCGTTCCAAAGATGAGTCGTCACATGCTACCGCGTTGCTCATCGGAGGCATTCCAGCTGGAGGCCAGGTTGTCGGTCGAGAGAACACCATACACGTGGGTCAAAATATCACCAGTGTCGCTTCGTGCTGGCTAGTTCCAGCACGATCACCACACGAGAACGACAATACGCTGGTGGGTACCAAAAAGGGTCCTGGTAGCTCGGCTGGTCCGTGGGATCATACCTCATCCGCAGGTCACCGATGGCTCGCGGATAAGAAGCTCCTTATCCCCAACCACCTTCACCCATACTCGCAAACCACTCTCGCGGAGGGTCATGCATGCATACCCCTTGTGGTCACTGCCCTTGTCAACTCCCTCTGTTTGGTAAGCGAGTGGTAGTTCACCTAAACGGCCGGTCGGGGTAGTGGTCAAGCCCCCTGATGAGAGCTTTCGCAGGCTCGAAACCGCACCATCCTGCCCCCTTATCCATCCCTGCGCATACTGTACACGACCCTAATCCTCGGAGGGGGGTGACTGACGGATGCAGAAAATGGAATTGATAGCCTAGGTTACCCTCCCTCGCACACTGTCTTACTCAGGTTCGCGCATTCGGCGCTCCCTGAGCTCCCCAACTTCGGGTCACACACACCTGTTGAAGACTACATAGTCGTTCCTGGTTCATGCGGGGGCTCCGAAGCGAATGTGGGAAACGACATTATAGCACGTCAGTCGATGGTCTTCCAATGAATGGCAAAAACATGCACGCACGTAAACCTGCCTACAGCAGGCCTTGTTACAGGGCGGTTCTCGCACACTTACATTCGTCTTGGACAGTGAAGCTTCGAAGCTGCGCCCAGCGGGCCACTTTCCTTCTCGACGTGCGTGTAGCTCGACCTAGCTATCACATTTAATTTCATTTAATTTCCATAGCGAACACTGCATGAGTACATCATGCTTATATTTATGCACATGCAAATACTGTGCAGTGTGCATACTATAGTGAGTCAGGTAGCGAGTTAACATAAAGTTTCCTTTGAGCCACTCACTACCCATGCTCATCGAATGGCAAGCCTTCTTTCTTTCCATTTGCTAGATCTGTACGTACGACCTGAGCTGGCTACAACCCTACGTCCGTGTGAGCCCGTCACAGCTCTTAGTTACGCTCCTCTAAGTGTATGTACACAGTGCATGGTGGGTCCCAAGTTGCAAGCTCGCGAATCAGGGCTCGTCGGGGACGACGGGGCGTCGTTTTTGCTATTCAAGTCACACTTCGGAGATCGACGAAACACCCATTAAAGGCACTACATTTCGCACCTACTACCAAAGTAAGCGGGTCACACGCGCGTAGAGGGCAGCCGGCTGCCAGCTGCCAACGACTCGTGAGTCGTGAATGTAGGACATACCCATTATGCCGGAGACTTCGTGGGCATGAACCTGGTTTACAGTAGCATCTGAACCTGTGTATAGCATGGGTTTTCCACGGTCACGTTTTCTGCCTGTCGCTCACAGCCACAATTCTCCCCCTGTAAACATCTGAGTCTTGCTGGCTGCCAGCACGGGGTACTAATCAATGTTCGACAGTTATTCATTTGGGATCAAGGACATGAAACATGGTCGCTTTGGACATCTCCGAGTCGCACGCAAATTCTGAGCTGTCAAACCCGCTTATTTAAAACTTTGGGGCCTCAGGTGAGTTCCGATTGAAGTCAGACGTTACCAACCAACCAGTGATGTCCACACCAGTCGGGATCGATATTCGCCGAATGTTGGAGCAAGAAGGCAAACGCGAAAGTACCGGCGTCCGAGGAAAGAATAATACATTGCTGATCGCGAGATGTCAATGTGTTCTTTGCCCACGATCATCTCACTGCGAATTCACGTTTCGGACCCGCATCTCATCGGGTCACCGCTAACCAGAGTTTGAATTTCCAAGTCCATTGCGCCACCCACAAGTTCAATCTAGCTTACTTCTTCTTCGCCAGGGGCGATGATCTGACCTCCAGAGTGTTATCCAGAAAGTTTGCGAAATAGTACGTTTACATGTAATCTTCGTATGCGGAATAGGCACATTCTCGTCACAAAGAGGAACTAATGCGAATCTAAGGTATTCACGCGCTCGGACCGTATATGAGCGGAAATAAAATAGCCCCTGCTCGCACCTTCGATCGTCTACTTGGCAGGTCGCGATCGTTTCGAGTTGCGGCCAACCGATCCTTCCTGGAGAAAAAGCAATTTCATTCCTCCAGACCCTAACGGGACATTCCTGCCATCCGGGTAATATCCGTCGCATGCGGCAGCTTTCAGATCTCTAACGCTGGACTTTCTACCGTACGGTCCTCGAATTACCCGTGTTCTGACATCTCTGTACATAAATCGGTGATGAATGACAAGAATTATCGACCCGCCATCCTCGAGTTGGGTAATTGATGAACACTGGCTAAGAGAAAGTAATTATTTCCCCCTCACGCAGTTGCATCGTCTGACCGTGATGACTCCGCTCGCAGGCCCCCAGCACGATGTCATCACCTACCCAAGCCTTGCCCGCTCAAACACTGGTCGCTGAACCGCCAAAGCGGCTTTCGTCGATACGCAAATTGGTTCTACTGTTGATGCTCTGTTTCGCGCAATTCTTGGACGCTTTCAACAATGCAGCAATTTTCCCTGCCATACCTGCTCTCGAGGGTTCTATGGATATTACACAGAGTCAGTCCGCTTGGATCGTCAGTGGGTTCCAACTCACGTTTGCGTCTTTTCTCTTGATTGTATGTCTCATTACCTCCTCACTCGCGACGTGATCTGACTCGCGCCGAAGAGCGGACGGATAAGTGATGTCTATAATCCAAGTAAGTGCAATGGCAATGATCCTCCAGACGGTTTACTTAGTAAGCGCTAGAAAATGCTTTCATCACAGGTGTGGCTTCTCTGGGAATTCTTTCCATTGGTGCTGGCTTTGTGAACAACAAGATTGCGATCATTGTATTCAGAGCGCTGATGGGCGTCGGTAAGTAAGAAGCCACAAATATGACGTTGGGTGTACCAACATACATCACAGCGTCTGCAATGTCAATACCTTCCGCTCTCACACTCTTGGTGCATATTTTCCCGGAACCTCTTGAACAAGCTCGGGCGATCGGTGTGTTTGGAGGCTGTGGCGCAATTGCAGATGGTAGGTTAGGGCGTTGTTCCCAGCTTTGTAAACAACAGTATGACACGCGTAGTGCTTGGGCTTTTCATCGGAGCGGTCCTTGTGCAATACGCTTCGTACCACTGGGTCTTCTGGTTTGTTACGATCGTCGCCATTCCAGTTGCCCTGGGTTGTCTATTCATAATCCCTCCGGAAGTTGCAAAGTCTAAAGATAAGCCCGATATGCGCAATGCGAAATGGCAGAGTCTTGATCTGATTGGAATTACAATTTTGACCGGTGCGCCCCATCTTCGTGAAATACTGATCGCATTCAGTGCTAATAGAGCACCGTCAGTTGCACTCATTCTTTTCATCTATGCGGTAACGTCTGGATCAGTGGATGGCTGGGCCACCGCAGGAGTCCTCGTTCCGTTAATCATTTCGATATTACTTACTGTTGGGTTCTTCTACTGGGAAACCCTAATCCCCGTTGACAAGGCGGCGATGTAAGTCACGCCTTCTCTTACTCGTGTCCGTGAATTCATTGTTCCCCGGCATAGACCCCCTCGTACATGGTTCTACAATAACTTCTCCGTCCTCTGTGGCTCAGCGATGTTGCCATTCTTTTGGTGGGATTCAATCTTCATTGTTTTCTCGACTTTGTGGCAAGATGTTTTCCACTGGACAGTCGTCTCAACTGCAGTTCATATGTAAGCGTCCACCCTGAAGATGCAAATCATCTTTTTGATATTTCATTAGGTTGCCACTCGGTGTGGCCGCCTTGGTAATGAGCTTCACGGGACCGCTGTCTAGAATATTTAGCCCCAAGTGGATCATTCTCGCTGGCCTTTCTATGGTGGCCGTGGCCACTGTCCTAGTCGCTATAGGTGGTCGTCGGCCAGAGAATTACTGGCCCTACATATTTCCTGCTTTCTCTCTTGGTAGTGCTGGCACAATGCTGACATATAGCCACACAAAGTAAGTGGGATGTACTCCTATTCCCTGCGTCACACCTGATAATTATGGTTTCACAGCATCGCTATCTTCCAGGCTGCACCGGCATCCATGACAGGTACGGTAGGTGCGATCTTCAATGGAGCCCTCCAATTTGGTTCCGCGATCGGGCTTGCGGCCTTCAGTTCGATCGAAACGTCCATGGAGATTACCCGTGGTGGCCCGAAAGAGTACCATGGGCGTGCAGCCGCGTTTTGGTTTCTTCTGGGAATCGTGTTGATTGAAATTCTCTCCGTGTTCTACTTTTACCAGAGGGCAACGGACCATGGACCGCAACCAAGATTCGATGATCATGATAATAGCAACGCGGTGAGGGCCTCGGAGGAAAAGTCGAACGACAAAGTCAAGAATGATGCACTGACGATGAAGGAGGGACGCGTGCACCGACTATCACTCGCAGGGCAGGACTATGCCCGCAACGATAGTACCTCGCAACATCTCCAAGCGGCAGCTTGAACCTATGCAACCTATGCGTCTCCTGGTGATAGACCGTCCGCATGCTCCGCGATTTTGAGGACGGACATTTCATTGCTTCACATTTCACACTCGCTCGCGTTACAGCAGGATGACAACAGAATCAGGCGAGGCCTACCTGGTAGAACGGGTTGAAACGGAGGAAAGAAGGAAGCTAGAAATCCGCTGCACACTGATTCGTACTCCGTTCGTAAATATCTTGTGTCGCAGCACACAGATCTGGATCTGTACTCTCGTGTAATATGTAAACACTAGTTCAGCATGCCATCCATATATAAAATGGTAGCTTTCCGCTTTCATCTCTAGATCTGATGTAGCAAAGATGTAGTCTCGGACTATACGTTTTTGGTCCCATTTCGGAAGCATGTGCGCAATTCACAAACTCTGGGCTCGTCTGAGAGTCGTTTCCGCTACTCAAGTCATACCTCGGAGACCGACGAAACACTCACGCCCATTGTAAAGGCGAATAGTATCTCGGATTTTCCCGGATTAAACGCCGATCACTCAAACATGGAAGAGACCTTGCAAGCAAGGTAATACAATTAATAACTAATACTAGCTTGAGTAACCACAGCATGGCGATAGCGTGCCCACTACACCATGGGTAAGTTCTACGACGATATTCCTCAGCGGCTTTTCGAATGGATCGAGAAACAAAACATGTTTTGGGTTGCCACCGCCCCGCTTAGTGCGCAAGGCCACATCAATGTATCACCCAAAGGGACGGCCGACTGCTTCCACGTGGTCAACTCAAAGCAGGTCTGGTATGAGGACCTCAGCGGGAGCGGTAATGTGCACCTCGTGTACAGTCGATCCAGTCTCACCGACTCCAAACACGGCGGTCTTCACTGACAGGTGTAGAGACGATCTCGCATGTTCGGGAGAATGGCCGAATAACGGTCATGTTTTGTGCTTTCGAGGGACCTCCTAGGATTCTGAGGCTCTTCGGTGTCGGTGTGTGCTTTCGTGCCTGTTGATTCCGGCAACTAGCCACTCTGTCACGGTTTCGTACTAAGGGACTTTCCTGACTTATAGGTACTGTGCACGAATACGGGTCGCCCGAGTACAATAGGCTCATACCCGCAGCGTCCCGTAGACCAGGATCCAGAGCTGCCATCGTCATCGATGTCTATCAAGTAGGGTCGGTGCGTAACTGTTTACTTTGTATCCGTTGGGCACTTATCGGCTCCGACTCTGTTCACGCGGACGTCGTTCCTTCTTCAGTCATGTGGATACGCAGTCCCACTGTACGACTTCGTCATGCATCGTACACAGCTCCTCCGTGCCTGCGACCAGATTGAAAATGTGGACAGGATGCTTGCCGCATCGCGCGACCAACAACTTCCAGATCAAGAGCACCATCTTCCACGCACCATAGAAAATGGTGACGGTAAACAGTCGGCACCTCCGTTGTCTCTCCACGCGTACTGGCTCCTCAAGAACATGAACTCTCTGGATGGTCTCCCGGGCCTGCTCACAGCCCCAGACGCTATTCTTAGCATGGCTCCGCAGAACCACTTCAATAAAGACGCCCCCCGGCCAATGCTGCGCCGCAGAACAGGGGTTGATAACACAACCCAAGACCGCAAATGGTTTGCATCGGGGTTCGTCTTAGGAGCGGTTACTGTATTTGCGATCACTAGACTTGCGGGACGTTTGAAGGGGTAGAAGAGACCCATCTTAGTTTCTCGTAGTACCCGCCAAGGCAAAAGCTGGAGGCATATATTTACCTTCTATGTTCGAGCTGAAGCATTTACATATCGCCGTGGGTTGTTACAGTTGCCAGTGATAAGTCTCATCAATGGCATGCCAAGGCAGTCCTATGACATCCCAGAGCGATATTGATACTGGACGTTCTAACAACGCAGGCTCTCGGAACTGGCCTCCCCTGATGTTCCAGATAGACGCTATGGTAAGCGAGTCGCTCCCCTGTGTCAAGTGCAGTGCGTTACAGGGTGGGACGCCGTTGATCAGATCGTACTCACCGTCTCGATCGGCCTCTTTCTAGGCTAGCATCTCCACGATGCGTACCCCACAAAGTGCGAGTGCGTAACCTACTTTCCATCATATCCCTGCTGTCGCACGCAAATATGGGACCCGGCCCTGTCTAACCACTATTTTGAGCACCATCCGATCTACGCAGTGACGTGCGACCAGGGCAATCTAGTATGCGATAATAGGTGTGTCGTTTTTCATCTCACACTGATGTCCCGCAAGCCCTGATAGCCCCCTTTGGAGTCCACTGCCGGGTTCTCCTATCTGGATGCCTCCAACACTTGGCTCAATCCTTCCTAGCCTCCAGATGGACGTGCTCGGCGTCCGTCCTGTGGTGCCAGACTTTGAGGCTTCGTGCTCACGACTTTCCCGCAGCTGCACTCACCGAGGACTCAGGAAAGGGGGAGGAAGAGGACCGATTGAATTGGGAGGGGGGAACTGCATACTCTGCGTCTGTCCGCGGGCAATATGCGTATTGCAAGGAACGAAAACGGTGCATCTCGACGATCTCACCCTCAGATATGAACAGGCAGAAACTCTGGCACAATGCATTTGGCCGAGAGAGCGACGTTTTTCGCGATCAGGGTACGTGTTGTTGTTTCGCGTTTCGAGGAGGGCGGTGCGTTCGGTACCGGTGTGCCGCAGCGTCAATGGTGGTGAGTGTCCAAAGACGTCCGCGCGCACGATGGTTCGTACCTCAATGAGGATGCCCCTGCGGGCGAAGTTCCGGTGCACTGCGTTGGAGGGAAAGCGACTCGTCGAGGTCCGACAGCAGTCCGAACTCGTTGAAACGTGAATAAAGGCAATTCGCGACTCGGATGTTGCCCAGTGAGAGGGCGCTATCAAGATGCCCCTGCGGGTAAGTAGGCACTCTTCGAGGTCAGTCATTTCTCCTCTTTGCATGAATCGGTCGTACAGTGAACAAGATAATATTATGCAGGGAATTGGCTCGATTGGGGTGCCCTTGAGGGTGGAGTCGTAATTCATCGCGGCGGAGGGTGATTTCCTCGTCAAGGCTGGATATTCGGGGAACAGAAAGCGACGTAGCTCAATTGAAGTCTGTTCAATTGTTAGGTCACTCTAGCTAGCCAGTCTTTTGAATCGGCGGCATACCTCTTGTGGTGTCTGTTTTTCTGACGTGTTCTGTCGATTTCCGACTGGTGGGAAATCAACTGCTGATCAACCCGACTGTACTAATCAACCTGAGTAGCTTTGTGTTGATCAACTGTAGACTAATACCGCGAGGATGGCCGAAAGAAAAGAAGAGCAAGGGGACATAGTACGAGCGGTAGGATCGGGTGACTCGATGAAAACAAGTTGATCTGATCAACCGATCACCAGAGCCTGCTACTCACCACCATCATGTTCCCAGTCTGGTCCGAGCTGTTTTATGTTCGTTGAAACATTATATCGTCAGTGCGTGAGTTACACGTTATATACGTATACGCATATGTATCGTCCGTAGAAAAAGAAGAAAAGGATAATAGAAAGGAAGAAAAAACGTAGTGTCCTTGTGTGATAATCAAGACGAGAGTGAAAATACTTGGCAATGCAGAAAAAAAAAGAGAACACTGGTCACAGACAAACAGGAAGAGGTGACCGAAAAATAACTATTGCAAGTAGCATTACCCTTTGGAGATGCCTCTACAAATTTAACTTGGAATTAGGGAATCAGAAAAAAAAAGAAAGGAAAGGAAAAAGAAATGCAATGTCACTATAAACCAAAAACGTGCGAGAGAGAAA
The DNA here is from genome assembly GCA_038092875.1 of Lanmaoa pseudosensibilis. Classification (NCBI taxonomy): domain Eukaryota; kingdom Fungi; phylum Basidiomycota; class Agaricomycetes; order Boletales; family Boletaceae; genus Lanmaoa; species Lanmaoa pseudosensibilis. The sequence goes on from JBBPRF010000164.1 coordinate 34,744, forward strand.
TCGTCCTATCGAACGTGCGCAAAACCCTACGGAGATGCCAACGCTCAGCTGGCGGACACAGTCGACACGCGAGCAGACACCACGTCCAACAGCGCACGCAACTCCCGGATACACTCGTGACATCGCACGTGCACCTCCTTGGCGTTCTCCAGCAGCGGCTTGATGTTCTCCGGCGTCATCGATAACTTGATCTCCGGAAGCGCAGGCGGATCGTCGAGCGGCTGCGGTGGCGCACTTCGTACGGACCCCGTCCGACTGCTACTCGGCATTTGCCCCCTCGAAGGCGGTCGATGTGGACTCGTCCGAGGTAGCGACACGCGGTTCTTGGCTTTACCCTCCGACGGAACTTGTCGTTCCCCATCCTCCACCTCTTCCACGTTCGACAGACGCGTCGACCGCATCGGCCGGATGGATCGCGGAGACGCCTCCACCTCCAACCGCAGCGCTTGCGTTGTCTCTTGGACACGGCGCGGTGTCACCGGTCGATGTGCCGGTCCAGGAGCGTGCCCTGCAGGATACTCGGAGAGGAACGGCGACATCCTTCCTTTGCGTCCTTTGATGGTCGCGGTGCCTTCGATCCCCAACGCCCGCGCCGCGCCGTCCAAATCGATCGCCGCCTCTATCCGGTCCCAGTCTTCTTCTTCGCCCGTCATGTTACTCCCCCGACTCGCACTCCGCACATCGCTCCGGCTGTCTTGCGAAGACTCCCCTGTGGAAGAGGACGCTCCACTCTTGTTCTTCTGCCCTAGCCTGAAAATCGACGCGAGCGAGGGTCGTCGAGGAGATGATTTGTGGTGCAAAGGCGGTCCGCTCTGTGGTGAACTAACCGGCGTGTCCCTCATAGACCGTACCGATTCCGGTCCAGTACTCGTCTTCGATACTTTGTGGGCAGCACCCGCCACAAGCTGTCCATGTGGATAATGATGCGAATAATGTGAGGACTCGGTGCTGAGCGAGGTAGTCGAGGGGACAGCTGGAATAGCAGGCACGGACGACGTCGCGGTCTGCTCCGCGTGACTCCGCTTCAGCATTCTCAACATGTCCCTCAACCCAGTCAACCCCATCCTTCCGCCACGTCGCTTCTTCTTTGCACCTTCCCCATGATCAGCGCCTCGAGAGCACGACTCTTCGGAAGGAAGCGTGACCGTGCTACTCATCGCATCGCCCCATCGCCAATTCCTATTCACATTCTCCTCGAGTAAAGGAACAGGAACATCATCAGGGGGGACTTCGCCACTACTGAGCATATCCCGAAGGAGGACGAGCTGCCGTTGACTAAGATCATGCCGGCCCGTCGATGCGCGCCAGGAGGCGTTGGGAGGACCGGGTATCGACGACGGTGTCGACGTCGTGGCGCTATTTATTAATGTCACTGGAAGTGGTTTGGACTCTTCGCCTGAGAGTGTCACAGCTCTCTCGCGGTTCTTCCGACGATCGAGCTCTGCTTGCATTGACACAGCTGGCGCTGACAAACTTGAAGACGGTTCGGACGCCTGAGGAAAAGCTGGAGAAGGCGAGCCTCCACCAAGCTCAATCAGCAACTCTGCACATTCCCATGATATTTTATACTTGACGGTGATAGCATGCAGAATAGCAGCGATATGTTTATGCTCCGAAAATGAGTTTGGAGGATTTGAGGAAGTGTTGGTCGGCGGGGAGGTATTGGAGCGTTGCCGAGAACGCGGAAGGACAAGACCGAACATGTTGGGCGACGTGGCACGAGATGGGGGAGCGCTCTCGAGGAAGGCCTGCACTTCGGCAAGCAGATGGTGGTAGGTTGATTGCAGCTCTTTCAGTCCTATAAGCGCCGATCATCAGTACCAGACAACTCTTTCTGGGTAGAACACGGAGAACCACTCACTGTCAACACTGGTTGCAAACTCGCGAACCATTCCCAAATCCCTTTTCAGTCCGATCTGCGCCTGACTGATTCTCGCGGGGATCTTCAGATCACCCAACGAATTTCGTCTCGGCACAGATGCATTCGAAGGGGGTGGGATAGGGGATTGCGCAGTACGACCCAGCGACGCTGACTGAGGTGATGAAGGTGTTTTGGGCGTTGCTTTATTCGACGCCACTGGAGATGCAGAGGAAGCGACTGGAGACATGGTCATGGAAGCCGGTGCGCTTGTCGAGGGCATCATAAACTCGGTCCCATCGCTTATGTTCAGAGGTATCGAATGGATCCTTGACACCCCATTGATCGGCCGTGGAGGCGATGGAGGATGCAGTTCGATTGGGGGTAACAAATCGGGCGTATACGCTTGCGGTGGCGTCCGCATCCTTGCATCTCCGTCTGCATCGTGGTCTCGAGCTTGGTCGTCGCCTGCATCACCCTGAAGTGAAACGGCAGGCACGGGAGGAATGGAAGCAACGTCGACAGAGGACTTATTCTTCTTGTGTTTCTTCCCGCTTACAAGGCTGATTTTGCGTACGCTGCCCATGAAACTCCTGGCACCTTCTGGCAGGGGGAGCGCAGGTATCGGTGGGAGATCTTCCACGCTCTCCGAAGGAGTGGGTGTTGAGAATACTCTTGAGGAAGACGCTCGACCAATGGAAGACCCATATGACGCGTGTCTAGTGCCGATCGACGCAAACTTACTGCTCCCGGTACCGATCCCCAGAGTAGTTCCGTTGGGCACCTGCATCGACGATGGTCGTCTGCCCGGCCCAAGCGATGGCTTCCCCAGCCCCACCACGCCCGACGCGGAAGACGACCCATCACCTGTTAGCTCCCCACTACTCGCATACTCGATCGGTACACCACTCGCTTTCCACCTCGACGACTTCCCGCTCTTGCTCGGCGTCGTAGGCACTTGACCACCTCCCTCGCTCCGACCCCCTCCAGTCCCGGGTCTCAACCGCGCCTGATCTAGACTCTTCTCGTGCTTGAGTTCAGCGTGCCCCGGCGACGGAGACCCAGCCCCATAATGGGCGCCGCCAGGACGAAAAAACCAGGTAGAGCGCGTTTCACCCGCGTTGTCAGAGTTGCGATTCCGGGAGGGCGATTGTGCCTGTGTCTGTTCAAGGGAACTTGGGGGTCGGGGTGTCCTCTCGTCCTCCTCTACTCCACCTCCACTCGACGTACCAAGTTCCTGCATCATCACCTCCCCAGGACCCGTGCTTGCTCTTTTCCTCCTGACGCCCCACTTCTTGACGGAACCGATGCGTGATAAGAGCGGCGTTTTAGACCCCCCGCTTCGAGGGGTGGCTTCCACCGAGGAAGTGGGCATCATAGGCACCATAGGCGGGGAGGACGCTCTCTCCCTTTCGGGCGTTGAAGGTGGCAACGGTGGAGATGACGAATCGCGATGTTCTTCAATGAGTTCAAAGACGTTGTTATCCATATGTGGTGGTCGCGATTTCTTACGAAGACGCCGCCGTTCACGTTGAGTAGGTGGAGAGGGAGGAAGCATAGCGAGCGACGAGGTAGCACGTGAAAGAACGAGATGTGACGTGGAATTAAAGTATCCAATTGAATTCCGCCCCGATGTCGTTGGTATTGAGAACACCGACACGGTAGGCGAGCGGGGAAAGGGCTCGATAGGCGAGGGAGAGAGGGCATGTGGAAGAGCCGGTACAGGTGGAGCTGGTGAATGGTGCGAACTCGCATGTGAATGGGAATTTGAAGAGCCACCACGAAGCATGGGTGCCGTTCGCGAACGCGCAGTGACAGTCTTGTCCTCTTCCTTGTCGTCCGAAAACCCGAGATCGAGATCCTCATCCTCATCGGAAGTATCGGCATATGCCTCTCGACGCGTACGCTTCGTCATGGGAGTGTTGTCATGGTCACTCTTGGTGGGCGATGTGGAACTTATCGGATCCATAGGATCATCAAAGTCATCATCCCAGTTTTCAGGCTCGGCGGGAGGTTTCGGACGCGGCGGTGTGTGATATGAGTGGCGAGTTCGGAGCGCATGTGGGTGATGATGGTGTTGAAATGCGTGGTGAGAGGCTCGGTGAGCATGATGACGTCGGCCAGGAGGGGAGTCGCCCTTGTCCTCAAAATCATCGTCCCAGTTCTCAGCTTGTGCCTGTGTACCCCCATGCTTCGTTGGCGTAGATGGACCAGGCTCAGCCCAGTTATTGAGCCTGCCACCGGCACTGCTCGTGCCCCCCGCTCGGCTACTTCCCGCCACTGGTGCCTTGGGCGAGGGGTGCCTGGGTCCAACGTCTGCGTCCCAGTCCTCTGAGAAGTGGGAGGAGGTGACGGATAGACGAGGTTCGAGGGGAGAACCGATCGTTTGTTCCGGTTTTCTGGCGTCTTTGAGTTTGGAATTGTTGCTTGAGTTGCTCTGACCAAACTCAAAGTCGTCGTCCCAATTTTCTGAAGGGACCGCTACCATCGGATAGTATAACCACGAAAGACCCCCAGAACGTCGAGTAATTGTGCACACAGCGATCAAGAAGTGCCGGCGAGCGAGTTCGTTAGCAGGTGTCTACCACGCGACAAGTTGAACCGACACGAGACATACCTAACGGCTGAGCAGTCATTGCGCGTCAAGAAAAGACGACGAATGCGAAGAGTGGCTGCGACACGTTGAGCTCGTCGCACCCGTCGTGCAGGTCAAAGAGGATCTTGGTCGTCGTCGTCGTCGTCAATGTTGATATTTCGTTCTGGCGTACCCCAGAGTAGCTACCAGAGTGTACGTTATAATCGTGCTGTTTGCCCGTGTTGGTCCAAATATTTTCTCTCCCTTGCTCTCCCATAACACCGTCAAGTTTCAAGTTTCAAGTTGTTCCATTGTTACAAATACAACACGGTCCAAGTAAAAATACAAAAAAACATTTCAAGTCTACCTTTTAGAACGTATCCACTGGCCCAAATCCCTGTTAACGAAGCAAGAAGGATGGGATGCAATCTGTACGTCTTGAAATTTGTCCCATTGTGATTTATGAGCGAGATATATCCACCACTTGAATAAAAAGTATTTGATTAGTTGTTTTGTTGTATTCTTTCCGTCTTTTAGCATTGCCAAGCGTAGGGGATTCAACTGTGTCCATAGGCTGGGTGTCGCAGACCGTGGCATGTCAACGCCAAGTTTGCAGGAGGGTGCGAGTGAGAAAGGGTGTATGGGGATCCCGAACCGTGCATGAGTGGATCCTTGTGGGATGTGCCGTGTTGGGTCGAGAAGAACTGATTTGCGGGCTGTAGAGGGCTGCGAGAGGCTTGAGCGAGGCGCGATACACGAATGGTGTCTTGGGGGGTGAACGGGGTCATGTCTGCGCGGGAAGATGAGGTGTATGGAAGGGGAGTTGGTGGTGGACGTCGTTGAGGAGAATGATGGTGAGGGAATGATGGAGAATGGACGGGAGTGCGCATGTCGCAGGGGTCGTGTGCCGGAAACTCGTCTATTTCTGTGGAGGTGAGTTTCGGTGTTGGCTCTTCGACGGCCTATAGTGCGGTGATAAGGGTTGCAGGGAGCGGCATGGGGTGGAGACCTACCCAAGGGTTGGTAACGAGCGGGACGGGGTAGCGAGACCACGACAAGCCATCGAGGTCGCTGAATTCGGTTTTGACAGACTCAAAGGAGAGCAGAAGCGCCCGGTTGAGGTCCTGTGCAAGGACGCGTGAGGATGTGGGATATGAATGGTGCCGGTCGTACCTCTGGCATGACGAGCGCTTCTTGTTCCCACTGGAGCTGTTCGAGCTCGAGCTGTCTGAGTCTTTCCATGCGAAGTTTTCCTCGGTCGGTGGTGAGTGGGGATTGCATGATGATGGTAAGGAGAGAAGGAGAGAAGGAGAACCGGAAAACCAGCCGGAAGAAAAAGCGTCGTCGTAATGGTACTAGAGTCAACAGCAGGAGTAGCGGAGTTTTCCGATCACGATCCAGACGGGATCGTCATGCATTCACAACTGGACCACCTCACCGTCGTCGACGTCGACCACTACAGTGACCGTGCGTTGTGTTGCTCGTCGTCCTCGTTGTTGTCGTCGTCGTCTACCGCAACGACCACACCGCGTCACGTTACGCGTGACATCACGTTGTGACGCAACGCGACTAAACTCCGCTTCAAAAACGACCTCAACGCGTCTCGTTGAACGCGTTTCTCCCTTTCCCGTTCCACGAACTCGCCCGCCCACCATGCTCGAGGCTAAGCTAGAGGAAGCCGCCCTCTTGAAGCGTTTGTTAGATTGTGGGCATCTCTCTAAACTAAGGTGCTACCATACTGACTTTGCTTTATTCAGCCGTCAAAGAACTTGTGACAGATGCTAACTTTGAATGTACTGAGGAGGGAATCGTGCGTTTCCACCGTCAAAGTACCCAGTCTATCGCTGATCTCTGCACTGCAGAACCTCCAAGCAATGGACAACTCCCACGTCGCACTCGTCGCCGTTAATCTCGAGGCATCAGGTTTCAAAAAGTACCGCTGCGACCGTCCCATGCCTCTAGGCGTCAACTTGAACTCCCTGACCAAAGTACTGAAATGCGCGAAAGATGACGACATCTGTATAATCAAAGCCTCTGACGATGCCGATGTATTGAACCTCGTGTACGAAGCAAAGAGTATATATCCGTTTCTCCTCCATCTCATTGTATCACTCACGCGTCGAGTCTTGTTTCATAGATTCGGACAGAATCGCAGAATATGACATGAAACTTATGGACATCGACTCTGAAAATCTTGGTATTCCCGATACAGAGTATGATTCACGCGTCACAATGCCCTCTGGCGAATTCACCCGCATAGTCCGAGATCTCTCTCTCCTTGGCGAATCTGTCCGTATCGAGGTCTCCAAGGAAGGCGTACGGTTCGCAAGCGACGGCGAGGCGGCTAATGGAAGCGTATTGTTGAAGCAAACTGATGCCGCGAAAGAAAAATATGAAAACTATGGCAAGGACGATGACGAGGTCAAGGGAGGCGAGGATGACGACGACGAAGAGGACGAGAAACCCAGGAAAAAGAAAATAAAAAAGGAAAAGGTCAAGAAGGAAGAGAAGGATGGGGACGTTGAAATGGACGGCGAAGATGACGACGACGGCGAATTCAAAGCGAAATCAGATGACGAAGGCGAGGAGGAGAGGGAAGAGGAAGAAGAGGGGGACGAGAAGCCGAAAAACAAGAAGCGAAAAAAGGCCCCGTCAAAAGTAAGTTATACTCACCATATGTTTGTCATTTGATTCACCTCATCTACTTGTAGAATGGCCAGCCATCGAAGAAGCCCAAGAAGTCCGAAGAGGTGCCTGCAGATGGCGGCGTATATATCGAGATGAATCAACACGTCTCTCTGACTTTTAGCTTGAAATACCTCGTCAATTTCTCCAAGAGCTCATCGCTGTCGAACACCGTACAGCTCATGATGAGTAATGATGTCCCCCTTCTTGTAAGTACACGCGGGCTCAGTGTCGACCGAATATTTATCTTTTCTTCGCCCACTTAGGTATCGTACAAGTTCGGACAAGGGGTCATAAAATACTATCTAGCACCAAAGATCGGGGAGGACTGAATTGTTTGGTGCACGGACATTATATTCCCTCGCTGTTCCGATATCGTGTCTCGCTATATACGTCGACTCCATACATCACTTTCTTGTATCTCCAGGCAATGTGCAATCTTCTCGCTATTTTTCTGTCGTGGAATGTGGTTTCCTCTACATCAAAGGTATCAGGAAAGCAACGAGTATATAGAGCTGAGACGGTCAGATACACATGAAAATACGACAGGACATGTGGACGCAGATGGAAAAGATAGCATCTCCAGCGAACACAAAAAAGCAAACCCTCTGATGAAATCAATCCTCCGGCTCATCTACGTCGATATCCACATCCACGTCCGTATCCTCACCGTCCTCGATCAAGCCCCAATCCCCATCCTGATCCGTCTCCCTCGTCCACGCCACCGCATGCTCCATGGCACCCCCGTCCCGGAGCCCAAACCACACCGGAATCAACCCCCACACCTCCTCCCGCGCACGTCCTACCTCTCCCTTCCACTCCCGCCTGCACACCCCACACATCTTCAACCCACACATCCGCACGCCGTCCGAAAAGTCCTTGCGCTCGAGCATCTCCGCAGCCTGTACGAGCGTGAACAGCGGGTCGGCGTCCCGCCCACACGCGATCCCGCCGACGCTCCGCAGTATGTTGAGGTGGATGAAATAAAACGATTCGGTGCAGAGTGCGGATTTGGACGCTGCCGCTGCTGTCGTGCCTCCAGGCGGCATATTCACATTATTACCCGTACTGGCCGAGTTGGAGGAGGCAGCCCTGGTGGAGTAGAGGCAGGCGGCCGAAGGACGGTACTCGAGCGCGCGCGTGAGGAACGTCGAGATGTAGAGCTGGGCGAGCTCGCGTCCTCGGAGCGTCCGTACGACACTGTCATGCGAGAGATGAATCATCGGCGGTCCCCCCTCCCCCTGTGGTTCTGCCCCGTCCTGAGGCTGGAGTTTTCGTACCGCACCGTCCTCGGACGCACGCAAGGCGCATGGATCCGGGGCTGCGAACACGGGTGGCAACGCGCGCGCGCCGGAGATGATCCTGCTCGGTCCGTAGCGCGAGAGGTCGTAGAACGCGCTGGGGAGGACTTCGGGTATGCCGAGCTCGAGGGCGAGGTTGATGGCGAGGACGGGGTGGGCGTATGCGTCGCGGGGCGTGTAGCCTCTGGCGTCCGTCGCTGCTGCCTCTCGCCTGTCCCAGTCTGCGAGTGTGGTGGGCCAGTCGTGGATGAGCCGCGCGAGACATTGGATGCGTAGGTGCTCGATGAAGTATTTCGTGGAGAGACGGAGGACGCTGGAGAGTGCCGCAAAGTCGCGGGCGTGGGGTTTGGGGAAGTAGCTGTAGAGCACCGAGTCAGGACGGAGCGGGGAGATGTGGGAAGTAGGGAGAAAAAAAGAGACGTACAATCCGTCGTAGAGGGCCACCAACAGATGGTACACGTCTGACGGACAATCATAAATGTCTACTGTCGGACAGCCGTCCACTATTTTGTTCCCCTCCTCGTTCACCGTCTCCTCGTCGTACGCGGATGTGCCTTGCCTGGAAAGCCCGACACCGGCCCGTCCCACCAGGAACATATCCTTGAACACCTCGGAATGCCGCTCGAGCTGACCCCGGTGCACTTTGAACGCCGCAGACCCGGCAACAAGGACGATGTTCCCGTCGGAGAACCAAATGTCGGAGCGGATGAGGGCCTTGGGGACACCGAGGGAGGGAAGAAAGCATCCGGTACTGCATGTGAGCGGGTCAGGAAGTGTCCGCATCGCTAGAAGGGGGCACCGAGCGAAGGAGGGGAGAACGACAGCAGAAAGCGAGAAAGCGTGGATAGGAGAGGGGGGCTGACCCAGAGAGACTTCTTGGTGTCAGCCTGTTGGGAATACAATCCCGTTGGTGTGATCCGGGCTGTCAGGCCAGATCGATATCCAGTATCTGAATGGGGTCAACGGGCTGAGCATTTCTTGCTCAGGACTTCCCCAAATCAACATCTCTACTTCGCATTCCTTGGTATCGTGTGAGACGTACCGATCATCCAGTTCTACGCTGCATCAAGACCACATTGGTAGCTCAGGATTTCGTTTCATTCAGGGTGTATGCACCTACGATAAAAGTACAAGCATCAGTCTGCGTCTTCGCGAGTCCGCAGCAGTGAGTAGAGATCCACGGAACGGTGTACGTCGGTCTCACAAGCATCTCATGGTCCCGTATTTTCTCTATCCTTGTCCATACGGATTTTCTCCACGTACACAAAGGTGAGAACAATGAGGTCGAGCATATGCTCTACGCCTGGATCGACCTCCAGTCGAGGCTTTCGTTTGGGACCAACTATTCCTAGCGAACCTCGGTGGTATCGAGCGACCTCGGTTCGCGACCCATCGTCCCGTGATAGCTACAACAAGCGTAACTCGGCACCAAAAACAACTGTCTAGGTCGTCGTCGTACGCACCACTACCGCGTCAAACACCATGTCCCACCTATAGGGGCAACCATCCGGCCCAGTAAATGTACGCTTCCTGTATAAGAAGGATATGAGTCCGTAAAAAAAAGAACAAGTTCAACCAAGGGTAACGCACGAACCGTCCGAATATCCCATGCGCAGGAAGGAACTCGTTGGACTGCATGTCCTCCCCGTTGAGGTGGAACGTCGACGACCCAATCAAATGCCACTCAATATCCCCGATCATGTCGAATTGGTCGCGCATGTCCATGGGATCATCGTTTGGCTTGATCTTGTAGATCCTCGTCGTCCCCATACCGATATGGTACGGATGGGTCGTTTTGTACAGTACCTGTCCGCTTTTATGGGTGAAGACGGCGTTGCGCACGGATTCGGTGGAGAGTATGAGCTGCATCGTTGGCTCCTAAAGAGATGTGGTGTTGTGGCATTTGACAAGTCCCATAATAAATTGAATTGCGTTCAATTCAAAAGCTTGGCTATTGACTCGGACTCGGACAGAACGATGTCGGCAGAACAGCCTCCCTCTGCATTCGCTGCTTCCGGCGAAGAGGCAATAGCACGCTCGATCGATATTACATCCAGCGTATCCGCGCAGCGCCCCGAATCCTCGAACGTCGCCGAATTCTACGAGATCGAACGGACGGCAGAGATCATCCTCAAGGGAGACTACAAGAGGGTCAGATCATCCTCTCCATCTTCCCCAACACCGTTTCACGGCAGATACAGGTGTCACTTCAGTTCCCAGACGAACTCCTTCATGACGCTGTTCCGGTGTATCGCTTGCTCAAGCGGAACGTGGGCACAGCACACGACTTGTATGTTTTGGCAGACACGTCTTACGGCAAGTGAGACACCTCCCGTCTTGCGACCCATTCCACACTCAAAAATTTAAAATGCACGCAAACATAGTTGCTGCGTCGATGAGGTCGCTGCCCAGCACGTCGATGCTGACTTGATGGTTCACTATGGCCATGCGTGCATGAGCAAGTAGGTTCCTACTCGCTCTCCTTTCGATTCCGTGTTGACGAGGCTGGGATAGAACGTCCAGGCTGCCCGTCGTCTACGTCTTTGGTCGGAAACCGATTGATGTCGAGGATTGTGTCCAGGAACTCAGCAAGATCCTCGCGAGCGTCCCTGACATGGGTGAGATGTCTGTTCTTGTTCGACACGACGTTGGGTACACATATCGAGCAGGTGAGTCTCAGGCTGTCCTCTATGCACCCTGAAGGTGTGCGATGGACTTTATAAGGAGAGGTTGTGAGACAACTGCGAGACAAAACCGGCCTATCCATCTTGTATCATGAGATACCGACCTGGGTCGACCCAGCGCCAGCACCACCACCCTCGACGCTTGACAACGAAGCCAAAGCATCTACACCGTCGGATAGCGATTCCAAGATCGACGAGGCCGCAGCCACTATCGTATACATCGGTGAAGAGAGCCTTACCCTCACAAACCTGCTGATGACACATTCCTCAAGTCATGTAAGTTTGGGTTGGTTGACGGTTTTGGTGCTAGCTCGTGACTGTGCTCAACAGGTTTACTCGTACAATCCGATCACGAAATCCTCGAGACTAGAGTCGGAGCGAACGAATAGAGTGCTCATGCGGCGTTTCGCTGCCGTTCAGAAAGCGCGCGATGC
>JBBPRF010000165.1:0-45785 GCA_038092875.1 Lanmaoa pseudosensibilis
CATCCCTAATGACGTCGAAATGGTCAAAGGAGAGGGAGAGTTCCAGATCATCAGTATGACTCACCCCTTTGTTTATGAGCACTACTGATTGTCGCGATCGCCGTTATAGCGGGACCAAATATGGGTGGAAAGAGCACGTATATCCGACAGGTGATGACAATGTTGTCGAGCACTGAGCTCAAGCGAACTAAGTGGCTTTTAGGTTGGTGTGATAGCTCTCATGGCCCAGGCCGGATGTTTCGTTCCTTGTTCTTCTGCAACACTCCCTGTATTTGATTCTATCCTGTGCCGTGTGGGCGCGGGCGACTCGCAGCTCAAAGGCGTGTCAACGTTTATGGCTGAGATGCTCGAAACCGCATCGATTCTTAGGGCGAGTCGTTTTCTTCGCTCACCTCTTGCCAGGGATTAACTTCTTGCAGTCAGCGTCAAAGGACTCGCTGATCATCATTGACGAGCTTGGAAGAGGTGAGAATGCCGCGCGTCCGGCGGGTGCTCTTGAGCGCTGATAATGGGATCAAAGGGACATCGACCTACGATGGTTTCGGGCTCGCGTGGGCAATCTCGGAGTATGTTCCTCCTATTTCAGCATTTTGCGACACGCTGATCCCCATTCTTCTATAGACACATCGCTTCGAACATCCGGGCCTTCTGTCTTTTCGCGACGCACTTCCATGAGCTCACAGCACTCGACCAAGAAATCTCCCACGTGAAGAATCTGCATGTCGTCGCACACGTCGGACAAGAGGAAGGATCGCAAGAACGGGATATCACGCTCTTATACAAAGTCGAGCCTGGTACGCCATCGTCCTCCCCGTTTCCGTGCCTGCATATATACTGACCGACTTGGGGATGACAGGCGTCTCGGACCAGAGCTTCGGCATCCACGTCGCTCAGCTGGCAAACTTCCCCGAAAACGTCGTCAAGGTGAGTTTTTTTCGCTTCCCATCCATGGAACGTGTCGTCACGTGTATGTTGCAGCTGGCGAAGCGCAAGGCGGACGAGCTCGAGGATTTCGCGGTGGGCCAACATCCCGAGCCCCAGCACTCGGACGAGGTGATGGAAGAAGGGATCCAGATCGTCGAAGAGCTCCTCCGAAAGTGGGCAGCGTCGACCTCGGGCACGGATGGCGAAGACGTCGTCATGGAGGACGTCTCCGAGGACACGCAACTCGAGGAGCTACGTCGGTGTGTCGAGGCGTTCCAACCGCGCATCGAAGGCAATGCATGGGTACAGTCGATGATATCCTCGTTGTGAAACGTCTCGTTCCATGATAGCATCTGGCATTTTGGCTTTCGTCTTTGGACCCCTTATTTTGCTACATACATTTTGCTGTCTAGTACGTACATAGTTATCCCATCTGCTAATGCTCTTCCTCCTCTGCATCCATGTCGTCGTTTTCATCGTCATCACCATCATCATCCTTGTCGTCGTGTTCAGGTCCCGGCTCGGACTCGTTTGGTTGGTTTACTGCCGACATGGCTGAGGAGCCTGCAAGCTTTTTCTTTTTGCTAGCTTCGCGAGCAGCGATCGTCACATCCTCCCCAAAGAGGCGTAGACTGAGCGCACTATGGTGATAGCCAGTCAGCGGTGCACAGACGGCCCGGGCGGGGTTCTCAGTGAACCACGAACCTCTTTGCTTTCTTGTCGATCATGAGGGTGACAGAGACGTTGGATTTCCAGAGTGGCAATACCAGATCGCGCGAAAGACTTGTCCAAAGAGCGCGTGAGCGCCATCAAAGAGACGAAAAAAAAAAAAAGAAAAAAAAAAGATAGGATCCGCTTACGTCGTGTCATCAGACTGCGAAGCAAGAAAGCGTACGACGTGACTTCCAGAACCTATGTGGGGGACGCTCAGCGCTCCTCTTGGACACACACAGACACGCCGAATCGCTCACCTCTCGCTTCGATCGCCGACCTGAACGGCTCCTGAAAAGACGCACACAGCGGGTAATACGTCTGCAACAGCACCCTCAACGTCGCGACGTCCGCCCCCATGATCGCCGCGGGGTCAACGTACGGCAACACGACCGGGAGCCCCTCCCCGAGGATACGAAACTGGGCGTCCATGCCCCGGCCGGCGTCTTGTTTCGTGATGACCTTGGTGCCGCTCGTCATGAGACGCATACGGGTGTAGTCGTTGTGGGCGAGGACGGACTTGACGAGGTCGTTGGTGAGGTAGAAGGAGCGGACGGCGTCCCCTTCGGGGTTGCGGACGAGGACATTGGTGGTGGGGAAGTCGGAGGTGAGGTGGAGCTGTTGCCTGTCGATGTGGCTTTTCGTTAGCGTGTGTGTGTGGAGGGGGTTGGATGGAAGAGGAAAAGGTTGTTTACATGCAGGTCACGAGTGCGGGGTCGTCGGGCGATAAAAAGGTGTAGGGCATTTCTTTGAAAGAGGGATCGGCGAGCCTCGGTTTGCTTGTGTGGGTGGTGCGCGGTCGCTCTGTCGTTGGTTCGTCCTCGACGATTGGGACGTCGTCGTTGATGGCGGTGGTAGGCTCGGCGGACGACATGCTCGCACTTGGCACTTCTTCAGGCAAGTTTGAAGAAATGTTGGTCTCCAGCTTGAGCTTTTTGCTTTCTGGGATGGCTACGTCTGCCTCTTCGGCCACGCGTTTCCTTGTGATCCCTAAGTACACATGAGAGGGGCAGATTGGCGAAAGCCTTACATTGCCTGTTTGCTCTTTGACGGCCTATCACTTTCCTTGCGCTCCAAAACTGCGACGAAAAACCCGCCCGTATCTTGGAGATGTGGGTAGATGCGTATGCTGGGTCGTGCAAACCGTCACGGTCAATAGACACACGATCGGTGGGTGGTCATCCACGCACCATCGCTCGAGGTTCAGTGTGCCGACGTTACTTGGCGGCCAGTGGGTCTCGAGCATTTTTGACTCGGCGCGTTTGTCTTCGGGGACGGTTTCTATGTAAGCCTCCCAGGAAGGATACGACGTGTCGATCGACCGATCGACCGTCGGCGACCAATTCGTAACCCCAGGTCGACGAATCAACTCGGGCAATTGAGATGATACATCCACCAACTCAAACTCTGTCAACAAAAACAAAAGTCACGGAAAAAAGTCACGAGCGTCCCGACCATCCTCACCTGGACGAGAATTCAGAGCGGCGGCTATCACAGCTTCGTTTTCGACGGGGTTCAAGGAGCAAGTGGAGTAAACGATGCGACCATCCGGCTCGAGCATGTGCATGCCGCGCTGAAGGATGCGAACTTGAAGCCTTGGAGAATGTCATCAGATCAGGTGAAGCGTGCTTCAGAGGGAGTGTCTTGGGCGGGAAACGAACCCATGTAAACCGTTTCCATCCAAAGGTTGCCAGCGCTTCCAGATACCGACGTTCTTTCGCAGCGTGCCATCTCCGCTGCACGGCACGTCGCAGAGGATACGGTCGAACAGGAGTTGACTCGGGGTCTTTTTGACCGAGCGACGTTTTTCGACCGTCGTCGATCGAAGAACTGGGTAAATCGACGCGTCTAGATTGGTGACCATGAAAGAGGGACTTGGGAGACGGGCGGATTGATGAATGAGAAGATGGGAGCGTCTGGAATTGCTGTCGTTGGCGATGAGAAGGCCGGAGGGCGTTGATGTTGCAGTGGTTGTATCGTTCACGTGCAATGCTTCGAGTAGCTGAGCTGTCTTGTATCGAAATTGAATAGGTAAATTGATTGAATAGTTGATCAGTTACCTTGGATCCTGGGGCCGCGCACATGTCGATGACCTATACATGGTGAGAAGGTTTGGGAAGTCTATAACGCGAGGCTACCATGGACTGACCTTGTGATGGGGCTGGACGTCGAGGAGGAGTGGCGGTAACATGCTCACGGCCTCTTGCCTGGATATATTTCCCTTCACGATATGTAAGTTGTTTGTCAAGGCGATCGATAGAGAAACCGACCACTTCGGTTTCGTGCACTAAAAAGGAGTGGAACTTCTTGAACTCAGGCGATTTTCTCAAAACTTTTTTGGATACGTTAAATTGCCATGCAAGCCCGTCAGGATACCTGTATATCCAATACGTGTAAGCTCTAGATATACGCGATTGAAGCTCACCATGGGATTTGAGCAGGAGGGGGGATAACCTCGTCTTCGAATGTGACGTTGTGCAGTAGGGGGACGTAGGTATCCTTGATCGTATTTCCAAGGGTCTGTGCTATACTTCAATCGCAGTGAGCACAGGACTCTCCTTCATGGATGGTGACAAGCCGTACTGTCTACTTCCCGCTATCCGGAAAGTGGTGGGGAGCGGGTTTCGCAGTGAGTCCATGAAGGTTTCCCATTCATCGTCTGGTATTATATTTTGAGCTTTGTAGTATGTCGTGAATCGTTCGTTGTGCATGTCTGCGCGTTCGAGCATGCCCCGATCATCATCGTCCTCAGCAGGCTTGGCTGCGTTGCGCTTAGATTTTCCTCGGCCACGTTTACCTCTTCTCTGTAGAAAAACTCGAATGAAAATTCATGCTCTATAATGTAAAGCAAACATACAGTCATCTTGGTCAGTTTAATCGCGAATTTTCACGATATCCAGTGAGTGTCCATGTAAGGATCTGAACAGCGGCGGTTGTTTGGAACGGAAGGCTTTGCCAAACAACCGCTTTTGGTCAACGTATGCGACGCGCGTCCTCATCCAGAGCAATCATCTTATAGACCTTTCGTGACGTCCAACATGGCCCAGCGTCCCACTGCAGAAATAAAGGTCCCCTCAGAAGACCCCAAGAAGAATAAGGAAGAGGAAGAGAAGAAAGTCACTGAGAAGAAAGCTGGCACGTCTAAAGCCAATGGTGACAAGAAGGAAGAGGAGGAGGAGTTGGTGCGTCAGACGAACGTGATCAACGTGCCAAGCACTGACAGTGTGCATCGTAGTCAGAAGAGGATGCCCAGCTCAAGTCTGAGCTTGAGATGTTAATCGAGAGATTGAAGGTACGTCGTCACCCTTCCGTAGCCCGTACTTGCACATATGTCTCGATCAGGAACCCGACACCAAGCTGTATAGACCTGCTCTAGAGACTCTGCGTGTACTCATAAGAACGTCGACATCTTCCATGACATCGGTTCCTAAACCTCTCAAGTTCCTTCACCCTCACTATCCCGAGCTCCAGAAGCTTTTCGACACGTGGTCCCCGTCAGAGGACAAGGCAAGTATTTCCATGAGATTCATGCTATGCGTCTCATCGTATTCCAGAGTCTCTTTGCGGACATCTTATCTGTACTTGCCATGACGTACTCGGATACCCAACCACGAGGGACCCTCCGGTATCGGTTGCTCTCGGCCTCCTTCCTCCCATCATCATCGACGATACCTGAACCAGGTTCGTGGGGACACGAGTACGTTCGTCACCTAGCAGCAGAGCTCGGAGAGGAATACACAATCCGACAAGAGGGTGAAGAGGCGGTTCCACCCCCTTCTGGCGCGGACGCCGATGCGACTGCAAAACCTGAGCCTATCAAGATCCCTGGGACTATTGATGATTTACGCGGACTCGCATTAGAATGCGCAAAATTCTTCCTCAGTCATAACGCTGAGCCTGACGCTGTGGATCTCTTTGTGGAGCTCGAAATGGTAGATCGAATAGCAGGATTGGTTGACATCAACACGTTCGGACGCGTTTGCACGTACATGGACCGGTCAGTAACGATATGTACTGAGCTCTCGTGGTATCTCAAAACCCCTTCAGATGTGTAACTCTTCTACCACCCCCTGACGATGTCGCCTTCCTACGGACCATCCACAGCATCTATCTTCAGTTTTCCAAGTTCCCAGAGGCTCTTAGCGTAGCAGTCCGTCTAAACGATGCGGAATTGATTCGACAAGACTTCAACGCATCCGGGAATCCGTCAGTTGCCATCTTTTCGCGCCTCTTTTCGTCATGTTCTGAGTCGAAAGCCCAGGATAATGAGACGCCAGCTCGCTCTCCTCCTCTCTCGTGCCCAAATACCATTGGAGTGGCTACAGCCCTCAGCGTCCGAAGATGCCGACGCAGAAACAGAACTTCCCGAGGATATCGTGGAATGCCTCAGCAACACTCACCTGAGTAGATTCTTCAGAGAATTTGGCAAGGAAGTTGGTGTTGCGGAGCCCAAGAGCTTGGAAGATGTATACAAGAGCCATCTGGAGAATACGCGTAAGTGCATCTCATCGAACCTTAATTGACAAGAACACATTAGCTTTGTCAATAGGGGGAGGCTTGTCTGCGAACGTCGACTCGGCCCGGGGAAACCTGGCGGGCACGTTCGTCAACGCATTTGTCAATGCCGGGTTTGGAAACGACAAGCTCATGGTGGAAGCAGAGGAGGGTAACAGCTGGGTGTACAAGAACAAGGATCACGGTCCGTTGTGCATTCCGCGTCATGGCGTTTACTAATACATCGCAGGTATGATGAGTGCTGCGGCCAGTTTGGGGCTCAGCTTGCTTTGGGACACGGATATCGGTCTCAGTCACGTCGACAGGTACACGTACTCGTCGGAGGAGCACATCAAGGCTGGTGCCCTTCTCGCCACGGGTGTGTTGAACTCGGGTGTCCGTACGGAAGCGGACGCCGTGCTAGCCCTTCTTGGGGAATATACAACAAATTCGTCGCTGCCCTTGAAAACCGCCTCCATCGTCGGCCTTGGGTTGGCGTACGCTGGTTCGCACCGTGAAGACCTACTTAACCTTCTCTTACCTGCGGTGGCGGATGAATCTACTTCAACCGAGGTTGCTGCGCTGAGTGCTCTTTCCCTTGGTTTCGTGTTCGTCGGAAGTGGCAATGGTGAAATTACAAGCACTATTCTCCAAACTCTGATGGAAAGAGACGAAAAATCGCTCGGAGACAAGTGGGGGCGGTTCCTCGCTCTGGGACTTGCCCTTCTTTACGTTGGTAAATGCGTTCTCTATTGCCCTTTAGTGGATGGCACGGTGACCCAAAATGTTTAGGACTTCAGGACGCGTCGGATGCAACGCTGGAAACCCTCAAAGCTATTGAGCACCCGATCTCAAGTCAAGCACAAATTCTTGTGGAGGTCTGTTCGTTTGCAGCCACGGGAAATGTTTTACGAGTACAAAGACTTCTCCATCTATGCGGCGAACACCTGGAAGCCGTGAAGGAGAGGGAAGAAACAGCAAAAGAAGACAAGAAAGAAGACAAGAAGGAGGACAAGAAGGAGGATGAGCAAAAACCAGATGATACTTTCCTGTCATTTGCCGTGCTTGGCATCTCTATAATTGCGATGGGTGAGGAGATCGGTTCAGAAATGTCAATGCGACAATTCAACCACCTGGTAAGCCTGAACAATTTACTGCATGTAACTTGCTTACAAGCGACGACAGATGCACTATGGCGATCCCATCATCCGCAAATCTATTCCTCTCGCTCTTGGTCTGATCAGCGCTTCAAATCCCCAACTGCCGGTGCTCGATACGCTCTCTAAATACAGCCACGATAATGACCTCCAAGTCGCTCTCAATGCCATCTTTGCAATGGGTCTGGTTGGTGCAGGAACCAACAACGCTCGTCTTGCTCAAATGCTCCGACAACTCGCTGGGTACTACCACAAGGAGCCCGATTGTTTGTTCATTGTGCGCATCGCACAAGGGCTGGTACACATGGGCAAGGGCACGATAGGGCTTAACCCCTTCTTCTCCGACCGCAACATCATGAGTCGGCCGGCTATCGCTGGTTTGTTGGCGACGATTACAGCGTTCACGGATGCCAAAGCTTGTGAGTGATACATGTTGCATCTGCGACGACACCAAACTCAAGTTTGGATGCGCCAAAGTCGTACTAGACAGGTATCACTGGATGCTGTACTACCTCGTGACCGCCATGTACCCTCGGTTCTTGATCACTCTCAACGAAGACCTCGAAAACCTTCCTGTGACGGTTCGTGTGGGCCAGGTAAGTCGACTGTTGTTCCCAAATCACCTTGACATGGTATTCATGGCACCAACGAGGCCGTTGATGTGGTCGGACAAGCTGGAAAACCTCGCACGATCTCTGGTTTCCAGACGCACCAGACGCCGGTGCGCTTGGGCACGACGGAGAGAGCGGAGCTGGCGACGGAAGAGTATATCCCATACTCACATGTGCTCGAAGGATTCGTCATCCTGCAAAAGAATCCTGGGTACGAGAAGGAGGATGCAATGCAATTGTAGCTTTTTGGCGCTATGTACTTTGGAATCGTAGATTCACTTTGATTCGCCCTCTCCCTTACTTCAGTGGAACTATTCGTTAATGGTGGTTGATTAGAGTGTGAGAGATGGACAGCCTCGTGGGGTGTAAATAGCGCAAGTCATGCGTCGGTATTTCTTGTCTGGGTACTATGACATGTTTGTCGTTGTTGCTAATAGCGAAAAGTACGCTTTGAAACTGGAAAGGCTTCGAATTGTCAAAGTAACGACTCATTTAATCCGAGGTGCCTCACTATTTTGACCTACTCTTCAGTGGGCCGCTTCTATCAGCATCAAGTTCTTGGTAAAGAGGTATTCTTTTGCTACAGTACTACTTGGTTGTGAAGCTTAGACCTTAGGGGTGTTTCCTTGTTTGGAAATGACAGTCTTGAAGAAATTTAGCGCATGCAACTCTCCCCAGTGACGCAATGACTGCTTTCTCTGTCTCCTCGCTCTACCAATGGCCTCGGTACTGCACTCCCAAAGCACGCGAGATAGTGCTGAATATCATCAACTCGTCCAAAACGCCGTTGGCGACCAAGGATATATACAACCTTACCGCCAAACCCGCTCGCGCTAACACGCCGGCACCCCGCGCAGGCCAAGAAATACGATCCATGAGGCATGTTTCCTCCTCGCTCTCTCCTCTTTTTGCGCTGAGGCTTATCTGTGACGTTGAGACAGGTATCTGAAGACGGTCGTTCTCCGTGATTTGGCCGCCCAGAACCGTGTCGAGAAGGTCAGGACGCAAGGCGCGTTCACGGCGTGGTTGTGGAGACCGAAACAAACCATTCCGGCAAGCCCAACCAAGCCGAAAGCTGTGACCTCCACACTCCTGGGTTCGACGCAGCTGACCCCAGCGGCGGTTGGCGTAGGCGAGGATTGGAGTCACCTAAACAAGCGGAGACAAAGAGCCAGGAAGATGAAGGTAGAGAGAGACCTACGGAGGATGCTAGACGTTCAGAAAATGCAGAGAAAAGTTGCACTGCAGCGCTAGCGGTGTTGAAAGCTCGGAAAGCCACGGGGGCATGGATGTTGGGGGCCACTCGGAGAGCAGATCATTTTCCTCGGATTCTCGGTCTACTGCATGCCCAATCCCTCAAACATTACCAGATCTGGCAAAGTATACAATAATTGTACGCATGCTTGATCAATATCTCCCGCTTGAATGAACTTCCCAGTTTGCTTGTCCTCGACGCAAACGTGAATGTTGTGGCGAGACGAATTAGCCCGTGCGAGGACAGTAGTGTGCGAGGTGAGTGGGATTGGTTTGAACGAAGCTTAGCCTTCGTCTACGACTTTTTGGTGGCATGTCCGAATCCACCCCAATTACCTCTGATCAACCCTCCGAGAAACAACAAGATCACGAATCCCCCGTTACTTCAGGGCATCTGATCCATTGAAGGTGCCCAGGCACTTGACAGGCGTAGCCGCAAACGTTTTAAATCCAGGTCTAATCATTCGGATGCTTCGTAAAGCTGATCGTGGAGGACAAATCGAGGGCTGAAGGTGTGTTGATACTTTTCTGATATGAGTATTGCAAACAAAATGATGCCTAGATCACCAGGACCCGAGTGCTAGTTGACTTCAAATGAACTTTGAGTCGACTTCGGCTAGCAAACTCGGGTGGTCTAGGGTAAAGCATTTCGTACAAGGAAAATCCACGCAATAAGTTTCGATTGAAGAACATTATTTGCCTACATGCCGACAACAACACCAAGATATCAACCTGAGACGCCGGTGATCCCCCAAAGGAGAGGTAGCATGACTTGAAATGCATTGAAGGACCTCCTCCAGGGGCCTGTGCGCCGCGCATCTCATAAAGTCGGTTTCTTCCCTGCCACCAACACCTTCTCTGAATGTCAACCAACCAACTTAGAATCGCACTAACCCCACCGTGTGTTACCTTTTCCATCAGTCACCCTGTCTCCGCTACAGATACCTTTCATGAATGTCATCCGGACTCCAGCGTGAGTTAACTTGTCCACCGGTCACCCCCTCGCCACCGACAGCTTTTCCGCATGCCGGCCAGACCCCGGAACACTATTAATATTGTACTAACCCCAGATGGCGTGATCCTTGGCACCGGTCACCTCTAAATACTCAAAATTTCTTATTTCTGTAGGTTAGTCGTTGCAAGTGACTTCCAAACTAACGCATATAGTCGGACTGATGTCGTGGCGAGTACTGCAGGGCGAGCTTGCGCCGAGCTTACGACGAAGAATGGCAAGACGTAGTGAGATAGCAGCAGAGTACTTTGAACGGCATGTTTGGCATATCGCTTCGTCGATTATGTTGGTGAGCCGGCTTTTTCAGCCCACATCTGATCGCTCCTATACTGGTCTAGCGAACACTTTTGGGACTGTAGCGTTGTTCGTCTTTCTCATAAATTTGCGAAAGCAGAGAATGAGATGCTTTCTTTTCATCCTGATCAGGCTTTAATTCTTTCTGGCGAGGTTCTTCGCTTCTAGTGACATTCGGGTGGCAATAAGATGGTACATGCGAGGTTCGTAGGCTTGGTGCTTTCTCTGTCCATGCCCTCCTGATTCTCGCTCCCACGTTCTTCGCTTTGTGGATCAACTCGATCCAAGTCCTTGCCCTCTCGGCTTTCCTATGACTTACAGTAAGCTCGATTCTATGCATGGAACGTATTGACTTACCCACCGCACCCAGTACCAGTGACCGAAGCGGTCTAACATGTCGAGAAACAGTTCGGCAGAAACCTGAATTCCACGTCCGTTTTTGATGGCTGCCCGAGTCCCGCGATCGACGCCGCTCTGACGAGGGTCATCTCAGATGGTTCATGGTTGAACCGTGGACATCCCGTCTGACCTTCATAATTCCAACACGCGTTATCATGTATCCGCAAGATAAATTATCAATCGTCATGCAAACTATTCAAGGGTCGGTGCAAGTAAAGGAAAGGGGTACTTAGTGTAGGTTCATCGTCTATTACCAAGTCATATAGTGATGAAACGTCTTGCGCGAATTGGACAAAATGAGTAGGAAGGACAAAGAAAGGGACGCAAGACTACTACCAAGTCAGAATGCACATCTTCCGTCTTGGATACTGGATGGAGGACCTCAGATAGCAGATAGCGCGTGGGGACGTACACCTTCGCCTAGTTAGGTGCCTTGGGGCATAACATCCTAATGAACTCATCGGACGCGTTACTGTAGATGACAAATTCCTGCGTGCGGCGAACGACGCGCATGTTATTGTCCACACTGAGCACCAGCTCAGACGTGCCCTGGGTGGTGCGGAGGTTAGTGTTGGGTCCGATCTCGCATAAGACGTATCCAAGGGAAAGTGAGAGACTAGAAGGCACCGTGGTATGAACGTGCGACGAAGATGTGGATCGAGGCGAGAAAGGATGCCTTTACGTCTTCGAGGACGAGCGTGCCAATGTTGGGTACGAGATGGAATCAAAGAGACCAAGCCCGTTGGCGGGCGCGCGTCCAGTGTGGGGGGGAGATGGGCGTTTCGTAACTGAAATCTGTGGAGGTGGGAGTTCGACTATGATGGAATGGAAACCGAGGACCAAGAAGGCTGATAACGACGGCATCGGCGCGCCATGATTTTTGAATATGTCCGACACATGGACAAGGTAGACATCGGCGAGTGTGACCTGAGGATATTCCCTGTTGTGAGCGAGCCGTGCGCGTCGCGCGATGCGCCAGAACATCGACAGTTCAGACATTGTCTCCTCCAATACAACAAGACCGCAGCACGATCGCTATCAGCCAAAAGACTGCAATGAAGCAAAGCATCATAGTCGTAACAAAGGCCACCAAGCGCCAAGGGTCATCGTCTCCATGCGTAGACGGAACCACCCTAGCCCAGCCATGGCCCATCACGTATTTCCACGGGATGTCCACAGCTTACTCAAGGCATGGCAGAGCAGCTTGTGGCTTTTTCAGGCTGGTGGTCATTTTCCACCAATCTCTTGCGATTCGGCGTTATTGATCCAACGATCCTATTGACGACTATAATGAGCCCTTCACACTCCGCAGGCTGACCCTGGGATCGCAGGCATAAATGGGTTGGCTGTGATGAGATTTGATCCAGTTTTGCTCACCTGAAGATCCACCGGCGGTCCAGCATGAGCTACACTGCGCTGCGATGCGAGACCACATCACCAACTGCCGTGACCACGAATTCAAGATTATATGCGGTGAGGGCGATCGAAGGTGCGTCTTCCGCATCTAGATTGAAGCCTTGGCAAAGTCGGACAGCCAGCGTCACTTCGACTAAGGTGGACCTCTGCCCAGCATCGTCAGCCCCGTTTCCGCCGCAGTGATGAGGGTACTCGCCAACTCCATGCGTAATCTCGCCCCCGTCCAACAGGCCCAGCGAGGCATTAACCGGTTCGAGCTGGAGACGGACTGTAGGTCCAGATGATCCCACGAATTATATGGTAAAACAATTCACTGCCACGGTAGAACTGCTGGTAATGAACAGGCATTTGGTTGGGTTGAGGCCGGAGAGGGTCGAAGGCATGGCCTAGTGACAGACCCCCAATAAGTAATAGCACTTCACTAAAGTGCCAGGAAGAGCGTGTGATTCGTGAAGCTGTGGGTTGACAGTGGCTGTAACCTCACGGTCCATCGTTGTAATCCAACACCTCCCAAGCTCTCAGTCGTGCTTCACTCACCTCTTAGCTTCCTTACCCACTTCTGCAATGAAGGCCATCAAGACACAAATCAGACGTCTCCGAACCCGCATCGCCAGTAGAGGCTCGTCTCCGGCTCCTGCCGAACGCGACGTACCCAACGTCCCCGGCAACTCGAACGCTCTCCTGACTCAAGCCAACCCGAAAGACGCCAATGCTCAAGTTGCTCTGGAGACACAGGACATAGATTTAGATGCATCCTGGGAACAGGTCACGAATCCCGTCTCTCTCGCGCCACGCTCCGATAACTCGAGCATTCCCAAAGTGCAGACGAAAGCGTCGGATGTTGCTAACTTCATGCAGCATGTTGACCCGAACCTCATGAAGAAATTTGGACGATTTAGAATTCTCATCATTGGGAGGGCGAATGCTGGCAAGACGACCATCCTTCAGAGGATCTGCAACTCGACCGAAGATCCGGAAATCTATGATGATCAAGGGAGAAAGGTATGATTTACCAAGCTGGGATATACTGGATACTTAACACTGTCGACGTACAATCAGGTCGACCTTGTGATTAAGGGGTCCAGGGGGGTGAGCATCAATAGCTGCGGTGAATAATTGCAAGGCCTTCGCACCCCATCTCACTCTCCCCACAGCGTGGATGCCATGATATCAATTACGAGATGGTTTTCAAAAGCAACCC
The DNA here is from genome assembly GCA_038092875.1 of Lanmaoa pseudosensibilis. Classification (NCBI taxonomy): domain Eukaryota; kingdom Fungi; phylum Basidiomycota; class Agaricomycetes; order Boletales; family Boletaceae; genus Lanmaoa; species Lanmaoa pseudosensibilis. The sequence goes on from JBBPRF010000165.1 coordinate 13,474, forward strand.
GAAATTCATCTTCCATGACTCTCCTGGTTTTGAGGCTGGCCGTGAGGATGAGTTTGTGAAGATGAAGAACTTCATCACAGAGCGTGCAAGTACAACTTTCCTCAAAAAACAGATCCATGCTGTATGGTGAGTGAATATATTGTGTTGGGTTTTGACAACTTTAATGTAAGCAGGTACTGTATTCCCATGGATCAATTCCATCGTGCTATCACTGTTGCAGAGGAAAAGTTCTTTAGTGAATGTGACACTAGGAATGGTGATGAGTTCTTCTTAACAATGCTTTCTGAGCTCATTGGTTTGGGTGCTAGTGCCAGTTGTGGTGCTATTCACTAAATGTGATGCACTCATGATACAGGCATTCCAGCCTGAAGACCTATTACTGCCACTAGAAGATCAACTTTTGAGGCAGAGGAAATACAGTGAAGAAATTTTCACCAAGAGAAATGTATGGGGGGATTTATGCAAGATGACATTTCCTCCACAGGCATTTGTGAAACTGGAAAGTATGTATATGTATACTCTTGTCTCTATCTCATTCTATTGATTATATTACTAGACATGGATACCTCTGTCAAAGGGTGTAACATATTGCTGGAACAGACTGCAGCTGCATTGCATGATGAAGCATTGCAGATGTTGTTGATTACAGCACAGGAAAAGAATATCCTACTATGCATTGAGTATGCAGTCAGATAGTAAGTGGAACTGTTTTGGAATGTAAAGATACATGTATTGATGGCATCAAGTGCCTTGGTGCCTTATGTTGAGTTCAAAACCACTAAAGAGGAAGATCTTGATCTGGTTGGGGCATTGGCAAGCTGGTTTCCACACACACAGGTAAGAATACACTTAAGAATAACTTGTTAGGATATAAAATGATTGATACTAATGAATTGTTGATTAGGTGATTATCATGGTATTCAATTGGAAAGGAGCTTACTGATTGATGTTTTTATTCTTTTCATGAAGGAAGTATGTGATATATGCATTAAAATTATGATAAACTCACAATATTTATAGTCTGTAAGTATTGCTTCAAAACAAAAATGACATTAATAATTTCACTCTCATCTACTGCACTGCTCTTGCATTAATAGGAAGTGAGTAATTTGATAGATACTTGAACAAGATTGTCACTGATGAATTACTGTTTTGAATTCAAAGGGAGTAAGTCATACAAAAATACTTGCATATCAGATGTATATCATGCCTATTGCTGTTCTTTTACTATCAGGCAGTAAGTAATCTGAAATGTATCAAGTTGGGGTATGGCTAACAAACTGATATTTGTTTTCATAAAACACTGTAGGGAGTGAGTAGTCTCATATACAATTGAAGGTTTTATATTCATGCATGAAACCATTGTTGGATATAAAGAAAGTAAGTGGGATGAAAAACCTTATCTTATTTAGCATTTTGCTAATCACTATAATTACTATTCTGGTGATAGTTTGTAGGTGAAATGTGTGCATTTTGAGGCAGGATTTTGATCATGCATGTGTGTTTGGTGCTTTCCATTGATAGTTTGTAAGTGTTCCAATGTGAATACAAAATTGCTATGGATGAACATGCTGGCTACTCCTTTCCAATTGACAGGGTGTAAGTGGTCTGGTATGGATATAATATGAGAATCATGCTGATAAGGATGCCTCCTCCTGCTTTCCCACTCATAGGTTGTAAGTGGTCTGTTGTGCATTTAAAAGGGAAATTCTGCTGATAAGCATGTTACCTAATCTACAATTGATAGGGAGTAAGTGGTTTGCTGTATGTCCAAAATCAGAATGATGCTGATGAGCATACCTCCTGCTCTTTTCCCATTGATAGGGAGTATGTAATCTAATTTGGATTTGAAATGAGAATGCTGCTAATGAACATGCCTCCTGCTGCTCTCCCATTGATAGCAAGTAAGTGGAGTGATTGGGTTTAAAATGAGCATGCTGCTTAAGCATGCCTCTTGCTTCTCTTTCCTTTATAGGAAGTAAGTGGTCTTATGTGGATGGAAATAGAAACACTGCTAATGAGCAAATCTCCTGCTGCTTTCCAATGGATAGTTTGTAAGTGGACTGATGTGGGTTTGAAAATGCTGCTGATAAGGTTCCCTCATGGTGCTCTCCAATTGATAGGGAGTAAGTGGACTGATGTGGATCCAAAATCAGAATGCTGCTGATGAGCAAGCCTGCTGATCTCCCAATATTAGGAGGTAAGTGGTCTGATCTTGATTTGAAATAAGAGTGGTACTGATGAGCATGCCTCCTACTTCTCTGCCATTGGTAGGCTGTAAGTGGTCTGATGTTGATTTGAAATAAGAATGTTGTTGATGAACAAACCTCTTGCTGTTCTGCTACTGATAGATTGTAAGTGGTCTAACAGGCACTTTAAATGGGAATCTTGCTGATAAGTATGCCTGCCACTACTTCCCCATTGATAGGCTGTAAGTGGTCCAATGTAGACTTGAAATGTAAATGCTACTGATGAGCATCCCTACTGCTACACTCCCAATGGTAGATTGTCAGTGGCCTAATCTGGATTTGAAATGAAAATGCTGATGATGAGCATCTTTCTGTTGCTCTCCCATTGATAGGCTGTAAGTACTTTGAAGTGTATTTTGAATGAGAATGCTGCTGATATAAATGCACCCTATTGCTGTTCTATTGATAGACTGTAAGTGGTTTGATGTGTATTTGAAATGAGAATCATGCTGATGAGTATGCTTTGTGCTGTTCTCTTATTGCTAGCTTGTAAATGCATTTGATCTTGACTTCAAATGAGAATCCTGCTAATGGTCATGCCTCCTTCATGTCTCTAAACAATAGAGTGTGAGTGGTGTTGTGTAGGTTTGAAGTCAGAATTCTACTAATGAGCATATCTCTTGTTACTCTCCCTGATAGACTGTAAGTGGTTGGATATGCCCTTGAGATAAGAGTGCTATTGATGGGCATACCTCCACCATTGATAGACTGTAAGAGGTGTCATGTGGATTTGAAATCAAGATTCTGCTAATGAGCATGCCTCCTTCTGCTCTCCCATTGACAGCAAGTAAGTGGTTTCATGTGGATGTAAAGTGAAAATGTTGCTGATGAGTAAATCTCCTCCTGATCTCCTATGAATAGTTTGTAAGTAGTCTAATATAGACTTGGAATGAGAGTGTGGCTGATAAACATTCTTCCTGCTGCTCTTCCATTGATAGCTTGTAAGTGATCTGATCTTCATGTGAAATGAGAATTCCTGCTGATGAGGGTGCCTTTTGTTGCTCTCTGGTTGATAGCAAGTAAGCTATCTGATGTGGGTGCAAAATGGGGAATGCTGCTAATGTGGATGCCTTCTGCTGCTCTGTCACTTATAGAAAGTATGTGGTTTTATGTGGAGTTGAAATGAGAATGCTGCTGATTAGTAGATATCCTACTCTCTTATTGATAGCTTGTAGGTGGTTTGATGTGGCTTTAAAAGGAGAGCTTTGCTGATGAGCATGCCTTCCATTTCTCTTACATTGATAGACTGTAGGTGGTCTGCTATGAATTTGAAATGAGAATGCTGCTGATGAGCATGTCTCATATGCTCTCCCAATAATAGACAGTAAGTGGTATAATGAGGGTTTGAAATTAGAATGCTGCTAATGAGCATACCAAATGCTGCTCTTTTGTTGCTAGGAGGTAAGTGATCTGATCTTGATTTAAAATGAAAATCCTGTTGCTGAGCACTACTTTCCTGTTGATAGGAAGTTAGTTGTCTGATGTGGATTTGAAATGAGGATGTTGCTAATAAGGATGCTTCCTGCTCTACTCCCATTTATAGCTTGTAGGTGGTCTGATATGGATATGAAATGAAATGCTGCTGATAAAGAAGCCATCTGCTGCTTTCTCATTGATAGCAAGTAAGTGGTCCAATCCAGATTTGAGATAAGAATGCTGCTGATGAGCATACTTTTTACCACTCCTTAATTCATAGGAAGTAAGTGGTCTGATATGGATTTGCAAAGAAAAAGGTTGCTGATAAGTAGGTCTCCTACTACTCACACATTCACAGCTTGTAAGTGCTCTATATGAAGGAAGAATTCCACTGATGAGCATGCCTCCCACTTCTTTTCCACTGATAGGCTGTGGGTGGTCTGATGTGAATTGGGTGTGAAAATGTGCTGATGAGTATGCCACCTGCTGCTCATTGATAGGAAGTAAGTGCTTTGATGTGGATTTGAAATGAGAATGCTGCTGATGAACATGCTGCCTGCTTTCACCTGTTGATAGCTTGTAAGTGGTCCAATGTTGATTTGAAATGAGAATGTTGCTGATGAACAAATCATCTGCTGCTCTCCCATTAATAGCCTGTATGTGGTCCAGTGTTGATTTGAAATGTGAATGCTGCTGATAAGCATGCCTCCTGATACTCCCCTATTGATAGGAAGTAAGTTGTCTGATGTGTATCCCAAATGAAAATGTTGCTAATAAGCATGCCTCCTGCTTTTCTTTTGTTTGATAGGATGTAAGTAGCCTGAGATGTATTTGAAATGAGAATGCTGCTGATGAAAATGCTTTCTGCCACTCTTCTGTTGATAGGAAGTGAGTGGTCCACTGTAAATTTGAAATAAAAATGCTATTGATAAGCATGGTTGCCTATGTATGGACAGCTGGTAAGTGGTCTGATCTTGGTTTGAAATAAGAATGCCACTGATGAGCATTGCTCCTGCTTTCCCATTGATAGCAAGTAAGTGGTCTGGTGTGGGTTTAAAAGGAGAATGCTGCTGACAAGTATGCCTCCCACTGCTCTCTCATTGATAGGCTGTAAGTGGTCTAATGTGGATTTGAAATGAAAATGCTGCTAATGCTTCTTGCTGCTCACTCACTAATAGCTTGTGAGTGGTCTGATCTTGATTTGAAATAAGAATGCTGTTAATAAGCATGGACTCTGCTTCTCTTCCATTGACAGAGAGTAAGTACTCTAATGTGGATTTGAAATGAGAATACTGCTAATAGACATACTTCCACTACACTCCCATTGATAGCCAGTATGTGGTTTTATGTGATGTTGAAATGAGAATGCTACCAATGAGCATGCCTCTTGTGATTAATAGCCTGTAAGTGGTCCAATATGAAGTTCATATGATAATCCTGCTAATAAACATAACTCTTTCTGTTTTGCCATCAATAGGAAGTAAGTGATTTGATGTTGAATTCTAATGACAGTCCTGGTAATAAGCAACTGTTCCTCCATTAATAGGAAGTAAGTGGTCTGATGTTAACATGCAATGATGGTCCTGCTCATAAGCATACTATCTGCTGTTCTTCCACTGACAGGAAGTAAGTGGTCTTATGTTAAGTTGTGATGAAAGTATTGCTAAGGAGCATGTCTCCTGCTATTCTGCCATCAATAGGAGGTAAGTGGTCTGATATTGATTTACAATGACAATCCTACTGATGCTTCCCACTGCCTTTCCATCAATAGGAAGTAAGTGGTGTGAATTTCAAATGATGATCCTGCTGATGAGCATGACTCTTACTACTTTGCTGTCAATAGGAAGTAAGTGATTTGATGTTGACTTTCAATGACAGTCCTGCTGATAAACAAGCCCTCTGTTGCTCTTCTATTAATAGAAAGTAGGTGGTCTGATGTTAACTTGTAATGAGGATCCTGCTGATGAGGATCCTACCTGCTGTTCTTCCATTGATAGGAAGTAAGTTGTCTGATGTTGATTTGCAATGAAAATGTTGCTGATGATTATGCCTTCTGCTACTCTCTTGTTAATAGAATGTAAGTGGTCTGATGTGGATGAACAATCAGAATGCTGCTGATTAGCATGCTTCTGCTCTCTTATTGGTAGTATGTAAGTTATCTGATGTGGATTTGAAATCAAAATGCTACTGATGAGCATATCTCTTACTCCTCTCTTATGAATAGTGTGTATGTGGTGTGATGTGGATTTGAAATGGAAAGTCTGCTGATGAGCATACCTTCTGCTGCTCTTCCAATAATAGGGTGTAAGTGTTTTAATATGGCTTTACAGTGAGAATGGTGCTAATGAGTATGGCTCCTGCTGCTTTTCCATTGATAGGATGTAAGTGGTTTGATGTGGATGGACAATCAGAATGCTGCTGATCACTATGCCTCCTGCTGCTCTCAATTCAATAGGCTGTAAGTAATCCAATATGAAATTGAAGTGATGATCCTGCTGATGAGCAGCCTTCTTCTACTCTCCTATTTATAGCTTGTAAGTAGTCTAATCTTGATTTAAGATGAGAATGTTGCTGAAGAGAATGCCTCCTGCTGCTCTTCTGTTAATAGGCTGTAAGTGGTCTCATTTGACCTTGAAATGAGAACGCCACTGATAAACATGTCTTCTACTTTTCTATCATCAATAGTGAGTAAGTGGTTTGAAGTGCATTTGGAATTACTGTACAATGTGGCTGACAAGCATGCTCTATGCTGCTCTCACATTGATAGGCTGTAAGCTGTTTGGTATTGATGTGAAATGAGAATGCTGCTGATGAGCATGCCCCCTGCTGCTCTTTTATTAATAGGAAGTAAGTGGTCTGATGTGGATGAACAGTTGGAATATTGCTGATATGCATGGCTCATACTCTTTTGTCATTAACAGCAAGTAAGTGGTTTTGTGTGGATTTGATGTGAGGGACCTGCTGATGAAAATGGCTTCTGCCACCTTCCTATTGATAGCGAGTAAGTTTAACATGGATTTGCAATGAAAACACATCTGATGAGTATTTCTCCTAACCATTTTTCCATTGATAGGAAGTAAGTTCTTTGATGTGGATTTGCAACGAGAATGCTACTGATGAGCATGCCTTCTGCTTCTGCTGCTCCACTGAAGGTGGTAAGTGGTCTTATGTGGATTTGAAATAAAAATGCTACTGCTAATCCTTTCTATGCATTCCACTTATATGATTGTTTCTGACAGTTTGTGAGTACTTTTATATCCATGAGATGTGTAGGTTGCTGATGAATGCACCTTCCTTTTACCACTTTTTCGTTGATAGGAAGTAAGTGATCTCATCTGAAATTACAGGAAGATTGATGTATCAGTCAACATTAACCTTGCTTTCACTTTATTTTTGGCAGATGGTAAATAATTGATATGCATTGACAATGTGGACATTACTAATACACAGACTCCTCTGATGCTCTCTTCAAATCAGAAAGTAGGTGATTTAATGTACAATCAAAATCTGCATCTGCTCATCCAACCATTTTATTTTATTGTCACTTTGGAACAATTCCATTATTCCATATACTTAGCTGGTAAGTATTATTCTGTAACTCAGTAAAACATGCAGTCTTGAATGATATTTTGATAGGATGTTAGTTTAGTTTATCTTGCAAAATGCTTGTGTTATTCACATTTTTGCTTTGTTCACATTTAGACAGTAAGATTTTGTGTGATGATTTTAGTATTTCTACTCATAATTTAAATAGACAGTCAGTTTGTACCTTCAAGGTCCATCTATTACAACTAACATTATTTAGATTCTCATCCAACCTCAGTCCTATCCAGTACATCTTTCATAATCTGACTATACTATGTATTTGCTAAAATAACCTTGTATCTTTCAGCTTTCTATTCAAACAACAGGGGAAACATCCATGGCATGTATATTCATGGAAATATATCTATTATACTAACTTTCCATGTGTTTCTGACTAAGAAGGCAGCCAATACATGGAAAAAGGCCCTTCAAGATGGCATTAGTAAGTCAACTAATTTGGATTTTGACAAATTTTATATCTTTCTTAATAGACGTCATACTACTTCTTCAATGTTCCTTTGCTCTTGCCCAAAACCATTCTGAAGACCCCTTCTCCTTGGCAGTACAAAAGTATAAAGCATCTGGAGTATCTGCTCAGGTATCCAAGAGACTTGATGAGCTTTTTGTCAAATATTCTGCTGCCCATGGCATGAGGGAAAAAGTGAAACTCATTATGGATGTAATCTTGGACCACCCTTTGTGTAAGTGGTAACACAACAGCTTTTCACATACTAACTTGATCTCATAGCATAGGCCAAATACCATGACTTGTGTTTTTTCCCTAGTAGGAAGTTGAAGACCTCAAATTGGATGACAGATGATGAGACAATGAGCATGCCAGAAGTGTGGGTTAGGTAAACCAATATGGAGAGTATTGTTGATGGCAAAAACACAACTTTGGGTTCCTGCAATAATGTCAATGTATAGATTACTATGGCTTCAATTCAGTTTCACATGCTGTATACATATGTTATGAAAAGCCATGAGCTTCTATTGCTTGGCCATGACAGTGGATATCACAAGCCACTATATCACAAGCACCAGTACTGTGGTGTATATCTTTCCAAGACCACAATTACCCTGCTGTTCATCAGGGAACCCATATTATATTGCATCATGATGATGCCATGAGACATTTCATCCACAAGCATCTGAACACACACCACTCATCAGTAATTTTACATGGTGCTTAATCTGTCTTAATCTGTCTTATTCTGCTTGTCAAACTATGAATCATATACAATTCTACCATACTTTGTTTCAAAACATTGAATACTTCAACTACACTACATTTTAATGAAAAGAGAGCTTGGATACAGATTTTGAAATGAGTCTGGAGTTGTTGTGATAATTAGCTAGCACAATAAGACAGATTAAGACAGATTAAGCACTGTAAAAATTACTGATGCTCACAATATTTCATGGCATAATTATTAGTACTGACAGGAGCACCACAAATGTTCCATTCCTTGGGTTTTCCCTCAAGTTCTGTGATGAGTATGGTACTGTAGGAAGATAGACTTGTTGACATCATATTCACAGATTTGTAGGAACAGGTTTCATGTCATTGGATGGCATGATATACCTAGACTGTCTCACCTCAGGAGTATCATCATTGGACTCACAGGAGGTGGGGATTCAGAGTCTAACCTCATTAGACATGCATCATACAATGAAAAGCAAGCTCAAACCAGTTGAATTCTTAAACCTGTGGCCAAGAACAGTAGAAAGGTAATCATGCCAAATACCTAGATCATTTACCACATTTATCACCAATTTCAAGTATGGCTGCTAGGAGGGGCCCAAAGTGCTTGTGGATCAAGTCAGCACTGTGAAGGCCCATGGTGCCAGTGGCCCATTAATCAATACAATACTTTTGACATGGTAATGAATGTCACCTTGCAGGATCATATATGTGCACCTCAAACCGATGCATACTATATCAAATGACTAGTGTCCTCTGCAGAGCTGACAAAGCAGGGTGAGTTCGAGGCAGATCAGACGATCGTAGTACCACATTCAGATTAGGCAAGTGGACGTGTGCAAAAAGGCATCATATCTTCGACAAGATTCTGGAAGTGTCACTGGACAGAAGTCACCTCGTACAAATTGCATGCTGGGTCACTCACTGATGCTTCAAGTTTCTCCCCCGGAACGCTTGTTGTGAGGAGAATCCCATCCTTTTTTTTCTCTCGTCCTGTCCAATCTCAACAGATACTGGCATAGGGAGAATCGTCACGAAATTTACCCCAGCACGGATACATGCACCTACTATTCCCCCAGGGTTTCAACCTCCCGCTGTTCGTTTCCGTGCCCGAATCAAGCCATGAATCAAGCCAGGTGTTCGGACGCGAATGTCTGAATTCAAAGTCAGTCGCGGGTTGCCTAGAACGGCGTCGACAACTTGGTTACTCAGATGCACAAGTCGCCTTCTTGGCATGCCAGTTGTAGAGGCCTAGGACTGGCCGCCACGACAAACTGGCGCTGGAGGCCCGGGGGTAAACTCGAGAGTTGGACCTGAGGAGACCTATAGGGGTGCGACGTTTGCCGTTTAGATGACGCAGCGACACAGCACTATCGCACTAGCTAGTATCAATGTCGAACCGGGATCCAAGACAACAAAGAACCGATTACTAACTGGTGCAACATCCGGATAGCACCCTAACCACGCTAGCGCATCTTCATTGGTAGCATATATATATAATTGCAAGAGCTCTTCAACCTCCTCCCACATCCGTCACCATTCCTACAGATACATTGTATCAGCCCCCTTGCAACGCGAGTGCTCACTCCGTATTCATACCTCGTACGGACGATAAGTGGCTGTAGAAAAAGTCGGCCGCTAAATACGGCTCTGTTGATGGGTGACTTGAGGAATTCGGGGATCTTTGATGGCTGTATTGCATATATCGGGGCTCGCACCCGTCGGGATGATCCTAGCACCGATCAGCAAGCAAAGTTGGCAGAATGCCGGGAAATTCGCGATGGAGCGCCAGCAACCGCCGCGCATGGTGGCATACCTGGTCGACACGCTCCCTGAGGGCCACCTTCTAGATCTGCAAGCCAGTTGTAAAAGAAACGAGCCAAGGTGGCCAGTTCATCGTCGTCGATGGAAATCTGGTTGTGCAACCTGATCAAGGATTTGCAAAACGGAGTGAAAAGACGCGAGGGGAGATGAGTAGTGCTTCGTAGGTGATGCAATAGCTCATGGGAGTGTTCTCCAAGACCTGGGCTTGGGCGTCCTTGGGGAGGAAAAAGGCAATCGAGATGGAGTCGGGAGTCGATTTACTGAACTGGATTTATACGCCAAAGTGTGGCCAGAGCAGTGAAGCAGGAAAACATGGATTGGACGACCGGTCGAGCTCCGTCAGAAATTCCGAAAGGTCCTTGAACACAAGGATACGAAACATCTGCTGATGTGGTCGTGTATGAGGCTGGTAAGCAAATCAAAGATCCCATATGTATTTCCAATTTCATCGTCTCGACGTTGGGAAACGACATACCAGAAGGTTTGATGACCATTCGCTCCACTTTGGGATAAGAAGCATTATGCCAAAAACCTTGTAACTTGGAGACGAGATAAGTGTTTTAGGGTAACAAGGTCAAAGGGCGCGATGGCGAAAAGCTCGAGATTTCAATCTTTCCGAGGCAAAGAGTGGCGTCAGAAAGAGCATCCACGACACGTAAGATCGTTACATGGGAATACACACTGAGACCGAAATTCCATCTGCGGGCCTTCAGATTCGGTCAGAGGAGCGCATATTGCTCAAAGAGTGGGAGTGGCGCACCCACCTCCCCTTTCAAGCTAAGTCCGGGAACGAGAAACTACAGCCATAATCACTAGGGCTCGGATTCCAGACGAGTACCCTCAGGTCTAGCGGGAGACAGAATGGGTCGCAAAGGTCGCGAAATAGTACATTGCACAAAAAAAGCACCAAAGAAAGCGTCGATTCCGGTGCTTCCGTTATACAGAGTTCCCCTGACGGTGGAAAGCGTACCGATAACTGATGGTCCCATAACCAATTCAGCGAGCGAGGGTTGGCAGAGGACGTTCAAACGAAGAGACGTTTGTAGGCGTTTTACCTTTTTGCCCTGTCTAACAAACATCTGCCACTGCTTGCGCAACACAGCGGACTCAGTGGAACGAAGCGATCCCCGCCAAAGCGATCCAGGACTCCCAGGCAAGGTTCTGAGATTCAGTACGCGGCATCTCGCTCCGAGATGCAAAGAGCCGCTTTCCCGTGCCTTCTGGAAAGGTGCATGGACCCAAATGCAGTGTTCGTGATCTGCTTACACTAGATTCGACACCTCAATATTAGTCCGACGCGTAGTGAAACAACTCTGGTGGCAGCAGCGGATTGCGCGTTGTATATCTTGCAATCGTGATCCTTTGACGAGTCGTGTCAGGTCGAGTCGCAGTTCCGAGGGTTTAGAGCAGACCCTGGCAAAGGAAGGATTGTATCACCCACAACGTCGCGAAGCTCGCTATATAAAGCTTTCGGACCCCAGGGCTGTTTCGGAAAAGTAGCGTCTTCAACGTCGAGGTTCAAATATGACATGAGATAAGGAACTCATACTAAAGTCGAGGTGAACGAACCCTTGGATGTCGCCACCAGCCTGACGATGCGGTGGGTCAATGCGTTTGCCAACTCCAGACTTTTGGCGAAACTTTTTCCACATCGCATAGCATTAGACTTCGAAGCGGGAGACCGCAAAACAAAACAGAAGCGGTCCCACATGACATTGTATGAGAATGATTATTCAGTTTTTTAAAGTTACAACCTCGTCAAACATCACAAGGAACCACAAAATAAAGGAATCCGTGATGAACCTCACTAGAATAGTCACAGGGTATTACGTGTGACCATGAACAAACATGACGCCAAGGGGTCCAGAAAAGGTGAATGGTTCGGGCAAGGATATGCAAGAAAAGAGAAACCATCAAGACATATGGACACACGTCAAGCCGACAACGCTAGGTATCGCGAATTGGGTGGTGTCCACCAGGGAGCGTATGAACAACACAACAGACGACGGCAAAACAACGCGCACGCTGGACGGAGATCGATGGCGACGAAACGATGTACGCAAAGATCGATAGCAGCATAGCAAATGGACTCCAGATGATAGCAATGTTGCGCTGCGAAGCCGAGGGGAGTGGCGATGAGCCGCGGATGGCCGACAAAACGACAAAGGACAACACAGATGATGGGTAGCTTCCACGGAGGTCGGCATAAGCCAATGAGACACAACGAGTGGTAAGAAAGACGTTGACGAGGAAATTCTTGGTTGCAGAATAAACAAATAATGCGTGGTTGTGATGATTGGATGATAGGATGCGCGGGGATGATTTGAATATAGGGTGTCCGTGGATATGCGATGGAATAATTTTCTAGATTGTCGCGAGCAGGGAGGGTTAAGGAGGGTGATCGCGGCCTGCAGCTACGACTCATCCTCGACATCGCCGTTCTCAGCTACTGCGTCCAGGCGTTGGCGATCAGCCCGACAGAGATCCTTCAGCTTTGGGAGATCGTCTTTCAGGGATACCTGCGTGCTCTCCTCCCACCGCTCGAGGGCCCACTCGCGTACCCAGATACTCACCTACACACGATAAGTCAAATGCTTTGTGATATCGGGGAAGCTTACCTTCAAGAAGCGTTTACCAGCATATTTCCTGTGGAACGACTCATGCCGTACTGGTTTTAGTATATAGTTCAACATCAAGTTCGCCGTAGGGAGCAACGAGCTTTCAGCGTAAGAAGAATAGTGAGCCAGGTTCGCAGTCTTCGTGAAGGAATTAACAGAAATTCAATGGGCATGAGTGGATGTACCCACCCATTTATAGTTACCGAGGATCAATCGAGCCAGCCAGATCGCAGCGGCGGCCATCAAGGACGGAGGAGTAGCCAACAACCGCCATTCGAGCGCCCCGACCTCCAAGAGGTATTTGCCAATCGTTCGAGCCTTGACGTCGTAGTCGTCGGCCTTGCTGATACGACGGAGGAAGTGCATCGGGTTTGGGAACGATAAGTTCCAATCGATCGTCTTCAACATGTAGCGCTCCGCGAGCAGGATTTCGGACTCGGTGTATGATGAGTCGGCGCAGTGAAGGAAGTGGGAGACGGAAGGCGCCACTATTTCTTCTACCTTGGAGGCGATAAAGAGGCACGTAATGCCGACTAATTGTAGCTTGGCGAGCGACACGACGCGGGCCGACAGGAAGCGGTCGATGATATTAACACATAAGAAAAACGTTTCTGGGAGGAGACGGAAGCGAGCGTGAACCTGGACGAGCCAGTCGAGCAGGATCCCTCGCATTGACCACGCAAGCTCCTTTTGACTAGACATATAGTCCGGATTGGGGAGCGTGGCAAGCTGTGGGAGATGCGTGAGATGGCTGTGGACAGTCTGTGAATGGCAGATACCTCGACATGCTTCATGTAATCGAAAATCTCCATTACGTATTCGCTAACCATCAGAGGGTCATCGCCGTCTTCAGCATCAAGGTCGTCCCATTCGTCTCCATTTGGATCAGCCTCTGGCTCACTGTCGATACCCGCATCAAGTGAGACAGCCACCTGGGCCTCATGTTCGTCCTGCTCTTCAAACAACTTTGCCTCATCGGGAACGTCGGAGGAAGTTCGCCGCTTCTTGAAGACACGGCTGTCGTCTTCTTCATGAGTATCAGTCTTCACGTTCAAGTGAGAGGTGGTTCGCTTTGAGAGGTCGACCCGCTGTACCTCCTGTTTGATGACGTGAGACGCAGTCGCGGTGGAAGGACGGTGGGCTCCTTTGGCATGTGTCCGGGGCGCAGAGGGGACAACGTCGACAGCCATGGCATCATCAGTGTGTACGGGGGCTGGGGCTCTATCCTCCTTCACACCCGCTAGTGGGCGCACTTTGGTCTGAGGTGCGATGGCCTTGGAAGTGCGCCGAGTTGCGGCAACGGTGGACAACGGTTGGCGGTTGCCAGTGGACGGAGGAGGTTTTGACTTGATGACGACACCGTCGAATTTTGCCTTGGCAGAGGGTGGATCGTTGCCTTTTCCCTTGAGATCTTTTGGCGCAAGGACGGTCTTGGTCTTGTTGGCGTTCTTTGGGACCTGAGCGAGCGCGTCACGCTTGCGCTTGCCTTGGGTCGCCGCGTCCACGTCGTTCTCGTTGGCCTTTGCCCTAGAGGCAGCGGTGGGGGCGGTAGCGCGGGTGAGAGTGGTTGACTGAGATGTGGCCATGGGAGGACCTTTGGATGGGGGTTTTGAGCGGGTGATTGGACGAGATGTAGCATTCTCGTTGTGCGCGGAGACGGTAGCGCGTGTTACACGGCGAGTCTAGAGGAGAATGAGATAATTATCTAGGGGAGCGATGAGGACTTACGGGTATCATCGTGTCGGTGGTGAAGACAAGGGACAGTGAGTGGACTCGCTTGCCGTTTTGAACTAGCTACACAAAACAAAACCAAATAATCGCGCTCGCGTTCAAGTCACGTGGAAACGCGGAAAGAAATAGCAACACCCCCCAATGGAGGGGTCGACATTTGTGTTTTGTTTTTTGACCACGATGGGACCTCCTCCTCGCCGATCTCGCTCAAACTCGTCTGTCTCGTTTCGAAATGTCCCAGTTCCACGCCCAGCCTCAGTCTCGTCCCCCCCACCCAGCCTCGGCATGTCCCCAGCCTCGCGATACGTCTCTAATATGAAAGTCATCCGCAGAAGAGACTCATCGATTGTATCCATATTCGACCAATTCAGCCATGTCTGTGTGTATCATCATAACGGCGACAAGTGGGAAAAACAGGGCTACGAAGGTAGCATGTTTCTCTATGAACGGTATCGTTTTCTTTGTCCTTTTCCCTCTTTCTCTCCTCACACTTCTTCCCAGCGACTCGTATCCACCATATGGTCTCTATATTATGAACCGTGTCGGGATGGAAGATTACATCCAACGACTATATCCAGAAGACAGTGTCGGTGTACATGGCAGCTATCTCATGATGCGTACCTACCCCGACTTCACCGCCCACCGATTAGCAGAAGCCCGCTCAAAGCTCCCTTTATCCATCCAAGACGGCCCCGCCACCAAATTTGCACCCGAATTCATTATCGCTGACCCAGAAAAGCTCCACGACGCCGACAAGGGTCGCTCCCAAACCGTCGGTTTGTGGTGCTTTGCCACAGATGCTAGGGAACCAATGACAGATGTCGTCATGCGGTGCGTACTCCTTGGAATACCTCAATGCCCGTCTTGACCCTCCATATTCGTAGTTTACATGGATACATCAAGAACAACCTGCCATATCCCGACGAGTTCAGGTATGGTCCTGAACGACCCCCTCCCCCAAGCTTCAGATCCACCTCTAGAGCTAGCGGTAAGCTCTCCTTCAAGACAACTCGCTGTCGCTCAATTCCGCGTAGAACGCGGACATCATGCCCGCTCTGCATCAAGTGCATCAAATACTAGCAGCATACATAGCATCTCAGAGTCAGGGGAAGAGGACGATCACCCAGCCCCGTCCACCTCTGTTCCCCTCAACGGTCCATCAGGACTCGACAGGCTTCTCGCCAAGCTCACAACCCCATCCCAGGCGCAGCCCTCAGGCGGCACTGGTGGATCAGAGACAACAGCTGCCAGCCTGCTGGCTAGCATCTCAGGCCCTCCTCGCACAATGTCCGTGCCTCCACCGTCGTCTTCGGCTGTATCCGCACCCACACGCGGCCTCGCCCTTCTCGATACCATCTTTGCGTCCGCCACTCCACCGCCACCCCGCGCCGCATCTCGCGGTGGCATTTTAACCATCCCCCCTCAGCGCACTACTTCCCAATCCACATCACACAACAACCGCATTCCTTCTCACTCTAACCCCCCTCAGCCTTTCCCTCCCACTGCCTTCTCACAGGATCCCCACATCCTCTCCCCAAAACCGACCTCCACCACCCTCCCACAAGTTCTCAATCAAGAAGTCATATCTACCCTTCTAGGCCTCCCACCATCCCGCGCTTCATCCGTGCGGTACGAAGGCGATAATGAGGCCAGCGATGACGGCGCTTCGGAACCTGGATCCTTCACAGCGTCTATTCCGCAGCTTTCCCTACCCACGACACGTATAGGTGACAACGACAGTGGGAAGCCTGGAACCCGTATCCTCGGAGACGTCACCCCTCGCCCAGCGTTACGTGGCTTCGGTTCCAACATCAGCCAAGTCAGCGACCTGCTGACGGCTGCACGCATCGAGCAGCAGAACACCCACGTCGATACCACTTCCTCTGGTGTACACTTTCAACCACCCTCGGGCTCCACCAAGTCAACTACTGCTGTCTCCGCAGACTCGGAATACACACCCACGATTTACGCCCAACCCCGCGTCAACCCCACTTCCAAGAACCCTCCCAAACCCCGACCACTCGTGCCATTCGAAACCGACTCAGAGCTCTGGCCATACCCACGTCCTCCTCTCATCGAAACCGATTCCGACGTCATCGAGCTCGACTTTGCCGATATGAGCGCCTTGAGCGATCCAGACGCGTTCGAGAAACACGCAGCCAAAGGAAAGAAATCAAGGCGCTCGAAAAGGGATCAGCAAAAGGAACGTGAAGAGATCGAGAAGAGCTGGGACGTCCCTGCCCCCATGCGCGTGGGCTCTCCCGTCCCCGGCCCGCCAACAGGCATGCCTAACGGGAAAGCGAAACGGCCTGCACAGCCTGAGTGCGCCAACAACGCCGTTCCGAAAGCGGTCCTCCATGCGAGCGCCGCTGCCGACGCGCCAAAGATTAACATCAATGGTGCACAGTCGGCGCTCTTGTCCTCGCTCGCGTCGCAGGACGATGCCAGCCGCCTGAGAAATCTATCGAGGAAGGACTTTGTCACCGAGGTCTTGTCCTTGATATACGTGCGTCTCCTTTATCCCTCCTTCCGTTTACGTTTGCTCAACGCAGTCGTTGTACCCCGACAGACGAACAAGCAATTCGTCGATGACCTCTATCGACAGTATACGTCTCAGGCTGTTTAAGTTCTTGGCATGTGTCATCATGTGGTTCGTGCGTTGTTCAATTCAGATGATGGGAACCACCCGTCCGTCCGTTCATTCATTCACCCGCTCATTCGATTCGATCCCCCCCTCCTACTCGTATCCCTTGACAACATTGTTTTCTGGTGACTTTGGATCCTGGAAAGATTCGATCGTGCATGTTTGGGATAGTAGTACTGCTAGCCGCCGACCCTTTGCTGGGAATACATCGTGCGCACACGTCCTCGTGTGCTGATTGCTGAACGTTGTGGATCTGTGCGCGACCCCTTTATTGGTGCTGGTGATCACGGATCCGTCACAAGCTACAAAATGATGACTTCAATTGGGGAGTACTCAAAACAGTGAGCCACCCAACAAAAATCAAGTCGAGTTGTGCAGTCTTCTTTGAAACCATCCGTGACACGAGGTTTGTAATAAAAGGTATAGACAAATAAACTACTCCGTCCAACTCCGCGGATGTTACAATACACAACAATTATTACTGAGATACGTTGTCAAACGAAAAAGAACAATGAAGAGCGAAGGGTGTTAATGAACGTCGGGTCGTAGGCATGTATCTACCAAAAAAAAGACTCCGAATCCCCAACCCCTCCTAGGTCCGTTCCTCAATCTAACGATGCAGTCCGTGGATCCTTGCCCAAACCCGCCCTCAAATTCATGACGCCACCAGCCACAGAACTAAACGCGTGTGCATAAAAATAAGCCGCGCGGGACATGATCGCCTGTTCCACCAACGCCAACACGTCCGTCAGCAAAAGCGGCCATCCAAACTCTCGATGATCTTCTTTCGTGAGCAGATCCGTGATCAAGATGGCGCCTTGATCTCGTAGGTATTTCAGGTTCTCGGGGTCCCGTTCGTCCGTGGCGATGTAATATCTTGCAGGAAAAAAAGGGAGGGGAGTGTGTGTCAGGCGTCGTAATCGGGGATAGGAAAGCACACTCACTTGTCGTCAGGATTTGGTGGGTCCAGGGTCACGACCGAAGGATCAGGATGTGCGTCGGGAACATTGTACATGGTCACTTCCCCGCCATGCATTGATACCAGAGCTTCTCGGCCATCCTGAAGATGTCTTTTGATTCGAGCAAGATGAGCTCCGAAATCAGCCTCCATCGCCCAACCGTATCTCGCGACTGAACAGCCTGATTAGCCCGAATAGGAATGCGACATGAACGTAAACTCACAATCTCCTCGGCGCATGTGCGCAGCCATCCATAGTCGCCCGCCGTTCAGAGCGAGCATGCGATCGTCGATCCGTTCGGCCAAGGAGAGAACCTCATCTATGAGTCGCATATCGTACAGCACCGTCTGCGAGAAACGCATTTGGCTTGCAACAGAGGTGAAATACAAGGCACCCTAGTTCAAGTATTCTATGACTTGCCGGCGACCACGAGAGACTAACCATACTCACAGGTTTGCGTCCATTATGAACCTCCCCGCGCAAGAGAAGAACCCGCGCCGATATACTATGGAAATCTTCGTATAGACCTCTTATCCGATGTCTTGGGACAGCCTCGTAGATCGGCAAAACCACATCCTTTACTGCATCTGTACCAGCTCTGTGATTGGAAGCAGATTCAGCATCTCCGCTGACCAAGGGTCAGAAGTACTCACGCGCCATCATAGGTGTAGACCACCTCAAACCCGTTTTCTCCAAGGACATCACTGATTTCCTCCACTGACGATGTCGACGTGATGCGCTCTCCATCCTCTACAATCCTTCGAACATCGTTCCAATTTATTATAGGTCTGCCTTCCGGGAGATGTTCCATCAGCGCACGGTAGATCTCCGAGTCCGTCGTCGTATTAGTCCATGATCCTACTTGGTCAAGAGAAGTATCACCCCCTTCTAAACTCCATCCTCCACGCAGGCGCATGTCTTGGGGTATAGAATCAACACGGACGAAATGATCTGGATCATACCACCAATTCTCGATGGCATGTAGACTGGGCTTCATAACTCCCATCGTGTCCTGCATGTGGTAGGTGTCAACGTCCCAGTGGCCGTCGGTCGATTCGAGGTCGATCGAGATATTATGTAGGCGAAGGTAATCTGCGGTCGTAATCACAGCGTGTGACTGCTGGAGGTGTGTAAGGTTGAACATGACGGATATCGGTACTCGCCACGCCATTTGTTGTTCAATAGGGAGCTCCCTCCACTCGTCGGAGTGTGTGGCGTCGCCACGATTCACCATTGTAGCATATGCAGCACATGTCGCGCTGTCAAACAGAAGCTCAGAATATAACAGACATTAGGTGAATGTAAATTCTGGCGTACAGGTCGAATTCGCACGCGCGAGCGTATACAAAGGAAGGTAGGATAGTTGTTCGGTTCAGTAATCGGCCGTGAAGGACTGCCGTTTCGATGATATAACGCATCTATCCCTGCGGTGAGTACACGGAGATAGGATCTCCTGTGAGCCACATACGTTATTCCAACCTAACCAGAGGCTGTAATCGCGTGCATAGAACCCATTCGTTTTAGCAACCATGTCGTTGAGGTACTTCAACTCGAGCTCTGCGGCGCTCAGAGTGCTCTGCGAGGGATCTTGGAAAGTCTCGTTTAGCCAGATGACTTCTTCGCCCAACGTGGTCAGCGCAGGGAGCGATTGACTGAGGAACTGGAATTTAGCGCCATATCCTACGGTCGATAGCCCGAATCCGACGAGGATGCCGACTAGGATTGCGACTCCAACGAGCGAAGGAACCGACGTGCTGTTACCTCTGAAGGATTTCGGCATGGCTAAGTTGTGTTCAGAAGGTCGACCAGTCCTAGTCAGGGATGGCAGTCGAAAGGAAAACATACAAGGTGCCACCAAGGTCACCAAGTCAAGGCGGATAGTACCTAAGCTGTGAGGGATAGCTTTGTCAGTTTGTTATATTAGCGTAATGCGATGAGACACCGGTTCCGTAAATGATGGTGGGATCTCAAACCGAAATTGACTCTAGAGCGCAATAACCCTGCATAACCCGAGACACGTCGGTTGGCATATTGAAGTGCCACTGTCCACAGCAAAACACGAGGGATCACCCCGTGTCTATGAGAAGACTCTCGGACGTGACTCTTACGGAGTCGCGATGACGAAATGCGGAGTGTAATTAAAGAACGCGTTGTGCCATCCTAGCGCTGATTGACCGCAGCAATCGCGGGAAGATACATAATCACCACGACTGTGTCGTAGTACTATTCCGAAACATACGTGCAGTATGCGCACGCAGACGTGACTGGGCGAGACGAGGCATGATGTTAAGGGAAACTTAGCGCACGTACCTGACTTTATTAGCCCTTGGCCTATCAATTAATACCCGCAGCGAACCAGCGCGGTGGAGAAGGCTCAGTTAGATGAGAGAAGAGACCACCGCCACCGAGTTGTGGCGTGGTTGGCTGACAGCCAATCTGACATTTATCTAACACTTACATACGACACTACCGAGCTAGTAGCTCAACTGTCGGAAGCATTCTAGGCACCTTACTATCAAGGCTGACTGCTAGTTAGTATTTAACCCGTAACTACCAGACATCGTATCCCCTCAGTTCTCCGCAATTTTATAATCCAGGCTTTAAGCCAGCTAGTTCTATTGCCCGAGGCTCTTTATTGTAACTTGACATCTCTTCAGAGCGCGCGTTACGTTGGCATAGTACCAAGAGGAGATCGTTGCTTGATCCAAACTACATCAATCAGAAAGATTCGAACAAAAATCAGATGGTAAATATTCAAAATACGAGCCGCAACCAAGACGAGGCACGATATGGTAACGTATGTACTAGTCAATCTTTTTCGGCTCCTCCACAGGTTTTTTGCGTTCCAAGATCTCTACCCATTTCCTCGGGAACCAGCCTTCTCTCCCGTCGCGCGTTCGACCTCTCCACCACTCACTCTCCACCTCCAGCCGGGGGTCCACTTCCGTTCCTGTAGTGGGGTCCAACTTTCCCATGATCGCAACAATCTCGTTCTCCTTCAAGCCGAGTTCAGACGGTGACGAGGGAGTGAATGGGTACAGTGCTCGAGCAAACGATAGCGTGGAAGGATCAAGTGCACCACCAAGCTGAGCACCAATCTGGCTCGGCTGCTGCTGCTGAGCACGCTCGTTGAGAATCTTGATCAACTTTGACATGGCGTATGGAATGCCAATGATGGCGAGGAAGAAGATAATGATGGGTTTCCTGCTCGGCTTCGGTGCAGGCGGACCAAGGGGACCCTGGACTGGGCGCCCATTGATAAACTCCCTGAACTCTCCCTGCAACGATGAACTGGGCTTTCCGGTGATGAGCTCTTTCATCCATCTCACCAGTCCGAACAGTCCAAGCACGCTCCCCAGCGCATTCCGGAGATGGCTGAACTGCTCAACGACACCAACCATGGCGAAGAAAGAACTGTGTGTTGCCATGAATGTCGACTCGAGCATTTGCGCGACGCCTGTGAAAGTCTGCACGATGGAATGGAGGAGGGAGAAGGTGTGCTGGGTGGTCGATTCAAGGGTTTGGGTGAGAGAGGGATTGTTAGGATCCATGCCGGGATACATGCCCATCCCACCATACATGTTGTTCATTCCATACCCTCCATATCCATACCCACTCATTCCACTCATTCCACCCATCCCACCGTATCCCAGACCTCCCCCGTACAAGGGACTGCTATACGGGGAGTATGTCGAGCCAAATCGCGAGTATGGGGAGTATTGGGAAAGGGTATTGTAGGGTGAAGTGGCGGTCGTGTATGGTGAGGCAGTCATCGAGGGGTTGGACAGGGATGCTGGGCGGGCGGGAACGGATGGGGGTACAGAGGAAGATGTCGGGACTGGTGACGATGCTGTTGCCGTCGTCGTCGATGGCAGCGACGACGGCGATAAAGTGGAGGGCTGAGTGCCCGCTCGCTCCCATGGCTTTGGTGGGGAGGTCATCGTCGCAATTAAGTAAGGTATCGTGGGAAATTCGGATCTGACCTGTCTCAGACTTGCGATATTTCCACCTCAGACTCGTGCCAAACGGTCCATCCGAAGAATCAAAGCATTGCTAACTGATATATCTGAGTAGTGCAAGAACCACCGGGCAACCCGCATGCCCCGTCACTGCGTGGATTCAGAATTGGCTTTCCTGTTGGCTGAAGCGCTGATGGTTGAGCCTGATGACATGGGTTCAGTGCTGCAGAATTAGGTTAGTTACTGGATCATTATGTATTTTGTGCGCCGTCTCACTCGCACGGCTCATCATCCGCCTCGCCTCGCCTCGCCTTCCAGTGATAAACCTACGGGCTCTGTTATCTTCTGTGAACCCAAGGGCATCACTTCGCGCTAGGAAGCTGTCAGAAGGCACGGCGTAAACGTAGCCAACCTCGCACGCTCCCACGGTGTGTCGGGGAGTCTGGGAGAATACCCCGCGGCTATCGAGAGCTGTAAGGAGATCATTGCGATCATCAAGCTAAACATGCTGATGATGGATACAATATTCTATTCTGCGCCAGACACCTGAAAACTTGTACAACAATTATATCTGCTTAGCGGCCCTTTGGAAATATCCCGCGTCCGTCGTACGTGGATTCCGTCGTTGACCAGTTCGGATCAACTAATATTCATCCTGTCCAGTTTATCGTTGGGGTTCCCATTTCTTCCCAAGTGGTGGCAGGTTCCCCTCAAGACGTCTATCTCGACAGTTACCCCATTATACAAATGATGACTTAGGTGGACGTGCAAGCCCTTTGTAAACCCCTTGGATTCGAATCTGTGTTTGGCAACCAACCCTATCATGGAGTGTTGTGTGTCTGTCCCGCATTCGCTGAAACCGACTTCCCCTTCGCGGTCATCCCTGAGGAGATACTCCCATGCAGCCCCATCGTCATGCCCTTTGACCCCCTGGAGGAAAGCCAATGAAGTTGTTGGACAGTGGACCAACCGTGATGATCAATCTAGGATCGCATTTAGTTTCCGACGAGCCCATGAGGGAGATGGCCAGCGCGTTCCGTATATTGCCAGATTATCACGACCGAAATGGCATTAGCAAGACCCAGGTGCTCTAGAAGGCCAAGGCAAATGGAGACGTTTAGATAGTGATCGACGAAGTCATCGGGAGGGAAATCAAAGAAGGGAGGGTGAAGATACACTTTGTTGAAAGCAGAGTCAGTCCCGACATTAGAACATCCAAACGTAGTCTGTACGGTCCGCCACGGAGGGGGGAATTCGGTTTACGAGGGCATTGGGTGAGATCTTTCATTCGTGGTCTTCGCAGAGTATGTGAATCCAACCCCTTTGGACAGGCCCGGCGCGCCACACATTGTCCTTTCCTTCTGGTATGACGAGTACGACTATGCAAACCGTGCCGAGTTCTTGAACGTCGGTCTTTTCTGGAATAAAGCCTTTGTGCCGAGTGTTTGGGCAGACGAGTTCGATATAGCGTTGGAGCGTTGGTGAGGGTAACAAGGGATACCGAGGCAACGGTCAAGTTTAGGATGTCGGCAAAACGTTCGAAGGAGCTTTGTGGGGTGGAAGGGAACAGACGGGAACTTTTGTCCGTGGGTACCTCGAAGGAGGCCGGCGTAAGGAAGTGAGATACAGTTCTCGAATCTAAGTTACATGAAGCTGATGTGTTATATAGTTAAAGTGCAATGTCCAAATCCTGATCCAGTTCCTGGGACGGGGGAATTACTATAGACAGAAATATGCTGATGAATGAAGGAGCGTGATAAATTGGTAGGTCTGAAACCTGGACAAAATTACGGATACGGCATTGGTGATGTTGGATGGGTCGTTGTGTCGATGTTGATGCTTTAGTCGATAAGTTCAGTTCCCTCGCGTCGGGTCCGAAACCGGCCTGGCGCGATCCGTTTGCTTTGCTAGCACAGTGGCTTAGGCTGGAAAACGATCGATGATCTCCGTCGATGCCAAGAACGCCTTCTCCCTCATGACCCTCCTTGGAAACGTGTAGGTGGAGTCGACGAGGATGGTTCCTTCGCGGCCAAACATCTGGCGACCTTGGTGATCAAGTAATTCTCCACTCGGGCCCCTGAAGAAACCCGATGATGTGCTCTCCGTCTCCGGGGAGACTGGCAGCACAATGTCGGAAAATTCACTATGGGAGACAAGAATGGTATCGTCTGTTCCCTCACTCCGGAGGCCGCGTTGGCACGAATGAAGCCCTGTCTCCATCTCCGAGTCGTCTTCGTAGCCGCTGTCGGAAAAGTGCTTCTCTTCTTCCTCTATCCGCTGCTTTTGTGCCAACAGCCTCTCCACCTGGACTTGTATGATTTTTTCCTCCCGCTCCTTCTCCAGATTCTCTACTTGCTCCCTCGAAAGATTTGCGGTCGAGCCCACCGGATGACGGAGGACTACCCTGGCTCCGCCATCGAATTCATGAAGAACTCCCCCTTTCTCGAACAAGCAGCGAATACCTTTGTTCCCGATGCGTGGAGGACTACGCTGGAGCGGCCTTGCTTTCTTGACAGGAGTCCAAATAACGGAGCCGGCATCGTAGGGGTGAGGTTCCGCTGGGGTCTGAGGGAATGGGCGACGAATAGTGTTACTAGGCCCAGCCATGGTGGGAGGTGTGACGCCGCGCTCCTCGTCGACAGTCATCTCGACGTCAGCGTCTTCGTCTTCATCGACCTCGCAGTCATTGTCTGGATAATGCCAGCGTACGTGGATACCTTCGCCGGTCTCGGACACAGCCACGGTGGTCAGGATCCCATAAGCGTCACGGCATGCAAGCCACGGGGTACCTTTTGTATCACTGGCGTCCAAGGTCGCTTTGCCTTCTACCCCCGTATCATGCGCCGGCGCAGTGCGAACTGGGGATTTGTCAGTCGAAGTGTTTCGAGGCTTGGGCGGTGGTAGCGGAGGCCTTCCGAAAATGCTGTTGCGAGTCGAGCGACCTGGGGAAGATTTGGTCGTGCTACGGGTCTGAGGTGCCATGCTGTAGGCCCTTGTTAACAGAAAGAAAGGTATTCAGATTGACGAGTGGCATAGCAGAATCGAAACGATCACATACCAGTGGATAGTCGTGACGATGGGGTGGGAAGTGAGGCGATATGATGGGGCTGTGGATGTCCGCGTCCTTCACTCGGCTCTGTTCAAATAGCTTTACTAACAACGTTCCGCTTTGACGTCGCGTTGTGGTCGTCAAAGGGATCTCTTTGTTGCGCTTGGACACTTTTGTCTCTTTATACAGGCGGCAGGTACACCTCGTGGGGCCTTTTCCAGTCAGGGGCTTTTCCATTTATGGGTATGTGGCGGCCCAGGCGGCGTGCTGGACCACAGCCTGCCAGCGCGCCTCGTTGGCCGCCATCAGTGATCGGTTGTCGCTCTGACGCTCTGACTCGCGGAACGCGTGTATTGCTGTGGGAACCCGACCCAGCATGTTCCGAGCGGTAAGGCGGGCCCTCGTGGACGCAAGGTGGTCGACCGAAATGGAAGCTGGTAGCGTCCACGACTTGACGCCCTGTCACTGCCTCGCATTACTCGGTCAGGCACTTTTTACCGTGATTGCTTTTCATACCGTCGACAGACGGTCTGCTTACCAGACTAGCGTCCACGAGCTTGACAAGGCTACTGACGCCCTGTGCCAAGTGACATAGTCACTGCCTCGCATTACCTGATCAGACATTTTTTCGACCGTGATTGCTTTGGCTTGGCTTTGGCGACATGTCAGGTATGTGGGCGCTTGTTTACGACTCAGCAATCGGTTGACTGCTGATCGGCGGATTGCGTTCGCATTTAGAAAATCCACAAGATGTGGACTCTGGCGGAATCGCGAGAACAATAGAAACCATTCGAAGAATGTCGCGTGAGTGTGGACCCAACGATTGACAGACAGAAATGGTCAGATTCGTGGACCTTTGGGTGCTGGGACCGTTTCTGATATAAGATACGGATGCATCACCCGCGTGTCAAGTCAACCCACTAGCAAACACCGAGTCGTTCCGTTTCCCCCATCCCCCCTCAGCAAGTCAACTTTACCCGATCGGCTTCTCGAACCATGTTTCCTCGACCCGCCTTCTACCATCCTTACAAGCGATCCGCTCCCGTGTCTCCTGCTGGTTTCAGGATCGCGGACTATATCAACCCGAAGGGGTGCTTCAACTTATTTCAAGGCCCCGACTTCACCAACACTCGTTCCCCAGCTCCCAGTCCCTTCAGTAGTCCCGTCAAAGGCCAACGTCATCCAGCGGACGACCCCCCGCCTACCCTACGCCTCGCAGATCTCTTCGCAGGCGATGATTTCGGGACCCCAAAACGTCCGTCCACCCCGGCCCCCGACCATCCTCGGAACGCTCCACCAAACGTCCAAAAAACTAACGTGCCCGCCCAGGACCCGTTGCCGGTCCCACCTCGCAGTAAGGGCAAGTATGGACCCAAGCATCTCACGTTCAACAATGACGCTCTCCGCTCCGGCCTCGTCCATCCCCGTCGTCGCGCTCAACAGCTGAAAGAGAAACGGGACACGGCACGCAGGAGGATTTTCGACCGCCACGAGCGCCGCGTGGCCCGGGCGCGCGAGGCGATCAGCAATCTCCGAAGGGAGGCTGAGGTGCTGATGACACCTGGACATATGAACGCGCAGGACAAAATTTTCTTGATGCAACTCAAGAACCTTCAGCTCGATCAGGTGTTGAAACATGATCTCGAGCAGTGTCGTCAGCGGATGTCGCGTGCCACGGACGAGGCGCCGGAGAGGAGACAAGAACATGAGAAGAGAGACGAGGAAGCTGCGAAGATGTGGGGAGAGGCTCAAGATGAAGAGGCTCGGGAGGAACAGAAGAGAAAGGTGGCAGAATTTGTAGGGGCGAAAAAGGAGAGAAGACAGGCATATCGTCAACGAATGGAGGAGGCGGCGCTGCTTGCTGACGAGGAACGGCAACGTGCCCATGAAGCACAGGAGCGCAAAATTCGGGAAGAACAGGAGCGTCTCTTACGGGAGGAGCTGGCCCGCAAGGCCAAGGAGGAGGAAGAGCGCCGAAGACGAGAGGAACAGGAGCGCCTGATTCGAGAGGAGAGGGAACGCCGGCTGCGGGAAGAGAGGGAACGCCGGATGCGAGAGGAGAGGGAGCGCATACTACGAGAGGAAGTCGAGCGTCTGCGCAGGGAAGCTCACGCACAGTTTCTTCGCGAACAGCGGGAACGCCGCGCGAGAGAAGAACAAGAACGCCAGGCCCGCTTATTGGCCGAACAGGCTCGTCGCGCCGCTCAGGACGACCAAGCCCGTCAGGAGTTTGTCGTGTACGAGGTCAAGTGGAACGAGCTTCGGACCAACAACTCTTTATCTCCTATTGACGTTCAGGAGATGCCCTGGCCAGTATTTGGTGTCGTTTCTTCTGCGGACCAGATCACCTACCAAGACGTCCAGACATTCCTATTCCATCCTCTTCGACCGGGCGTCGAAGGGAAAGCCGCGCGGGACAAGGTCAAGTCGGAGGTGTTGCGCTTCCACCCCGATAAATTCAACGCGCGCGTCCTACCTAAAATCCAGCTGTCTCAGCGAGCAGTCGCACAAGAGATCGCTGGTGCAGTTGCAAGAATTCTGACGAGAATCATGACGGAACAAGTGGAGCAGCAGAAATAAAAAAACGTATATGTATACTGCCTCTGAGACTCAATTGTAGCGATGAATTATGTTGTATATATTTTCACTTGAATAACACTACACGCTCATTTTTCCTCCCCAACTTGTCCTTGGATACGAAAGTGGAGTGTCCGGATGGTTTTTGACGTCCACTGCATCGCTTGAACCTCACATCACCGCCGACGCCGATTCAAAAATTACGGTATGTACCAAACGACAGAAATCATGGACCCCATAAAATTCCAGATCGTCCTAGGGTGCACCGTCAGGCAATCGATCGACCTGGTGCCTCGCCCGCAGTTGAGGTGACGCTTACAAACGATATCGTTGATCGATCCTACATAGCAAGCAGAAATGCCGCCAACCGACGGAGGCTTGTAATATAGCAGATGATATCTAATCGAGCCCCCCTACTCCGAGCTGGCAGGCGCCCCGCGGTCGGACTCGGAAGCGTTTCCTCGGGCACAAGTACTGAGCCTGAGATGCCAAATCGCCGACAAATGCGCAACGACGGGGCGCACATCATCTGTCCGACGAGCGGGCACTCACTAACGGCGATATCATTATCAAGGGTAAAAAAAAAAACACTGCGATCCCCTCGAAAAAAATTTCCAAGTACAGTATGTGCCAGCTCGATCAACCGCGTTCAACCCCCATTCGTCCTGAATGGCATAAGCCAGAGGCGACCGCATGGTGCTCAGGTAGGGCGGAGAGCTCGAGTTCGCCGTACCCACGTGGCAGTCCCGACCCTGGATATATGGAATATGGATGCTGGCAAGGTGCCGCAAGTTGGAGTTCATCGCCAAATCAAACAACGTGCCCCGCATTTTATGGGAACTGGCCCTGGTTTTAAAATGCGCCCCCCATGGAGGAATGAAAGATATGCTCGACGTTCCACGTTCTCCCTCCCCAAACCTCCACATAAACTCTGCGCTGTGTTCTGCCAAATAAACATCAAAACGTATCATATAGCAATCGTGAAGAAAATAGACTAGGACCATGCGATAGCAAAAAAAAAAACACAAGATTAGAATTATCCGAGTAAGTTACTCGTGCTGAACCTGCAGGCGCTCGTGAAGAAAATATAATATACAGAAATGTAGAACGCTGGAAATATAAAAAGTGACGAATATCATGAAAGCGACTATCGACAGTCAAAAACAAACCAGACGAAAAAAAAAGAAAAACCGGAATGCAAAAACAATGACACTGATCAAAAGACTCTAGTGGAGCCGGAATTCTGCCCCCTGGAAGGAGGGGACAACCAGTTCTCCATCTTGGGCCACTGTCCGGTGATCGCGGCTCTATCGAAGGCCGAAGTCTGCTGCGCGCGATTCCCAAAGTCACCGGTGTTCGGATTCAACTTCTTCTTCCCCTTCCCCTGCTCCCAAATACTTGTATCGCGCTGTGCGCTCTCGGAAGACGTGACGTGCGACTCCTCAGGTACGTCACCCAGTGAGGGTATATCGCCCCCACTGATAGCGTATTCCATCCACATGTTGGTCGCCAAGTCCACGTCTCCCTCCCCAAACTCCTCTTCATCTTCGCTCTCCCCGTCGACAATGGGCGTCCATCGAACATGCTTGCCCGTCTGCTCAGTAGCTTGAGGAACGGCCTGCGTCTCAGCCTCAGGTTGGCCAGCCATGAAGTTGGCCCAGTAGTTGATGTTTTCGGGTTTAAACCAGGCGCTCGCATCGCCCTCCTCCTCTTCGTCTGCCTCCTCCGACCCTGCAAACTCCAAAGCACCGGGCATCGCGCTGTCACCTGCGGCCGTCTCCGGCCATTCGGTTTCGTCCTCGGGATCTGGAACGGTGTCCACGCGGACGGACTTGGAGCCGGAAGTCGTGGGACCACGGCGAGGCTCCACCTGTTGCTGCGTGGCTTTCTTCCCTACCTGTGTGCTGCTGCCAGCACTAGGCATGGCAGAGGGTACGCCCCACGCGGACTTGGCCTTGTTCTTCCGAGCAGGTGCAGGGCTTGGCTCAAACTCGCTCTCTTGCTCCTCCGAAATACTGACTTTTAGTTGTGGCTTCGGAACAGACTTGGCGGCAGCAGCGGCTTGAGCAGTCTTCTTGCCCCACACTGGCATCACTGGAGGCGGAGGGAAAGAAGGCTCCGGTTCGCTCTCCTCGACGACGGGGGGCGTGAATTTGGACTTGCCACCCACAGAACCCCACCCTCCTTTCGTTGCCTTTGTCTTCAAGGATGGTGGTGGTGGCGGTGGAGAGATGATTGGATCAGCGTCGACATCTGACTCTTCGGTAATCATCACTTTTTTCCCCTTCTTCGCGGCAGTAACGGGTTTCTTTGTATTGACATTACCCTTGGGTGGCGCGGGCGCTGTCGTGGAGGTAAGATCAGGGTCCCACTCTTCCTCGACCGACGCGTTGAGTTTGGCTTTGGATGATGCAGAGATAGAGGCGGACGTTGCCCCCCAAGCGTTCTTGGGAGCGACCGCAGCTGCATCCCAGAGAGAAGGCGCTGGAGGAGGAGGCTCTGCATCCATCTCCATCTCCGGCTCCTCGGTGATGGCAATCGGCTTGGCAGGAGGAAGCTGCACTGCTGGTTGCCCCTTCTTGCCTTTCTTGCCCCTTACGGTGGTGGGTGGCACTTGTGCGGGTTCAGGGGCGACGGCGGGAGTGTCGGCGAAGCTGACGGTGATTTGAGGTATGTCGTACTCCTGCGAACGGGAACTGTTGGACTTCTTCATGATGCTCGGGGGTTGCAAGGTGCTCTTCCCGCTACTCCCAGGTTGACCTTGAGCAGCGAGCATAGCGGCAGCGTTGGAGAAAAGTGCTTCGTTCTGCGAAGCTTGAGCAAGGTTCAACCCCGCAGCACCAGCTTTCCCTTGAGACATCATCGCCATGGCATTCGCAAAAAGTGCTTCGTTCGCGGAAGCTTCGTCCTGGGAAATAGTACTGTTGGATTTCTTTATAATGCTCGGGGGCTCGAGCTTCGCGGTGGCAGGCTGGGGGAGAGGGACGTTCTCTTTTTGGTGAGTCGCTTTGCCTGGTCGTTGTTGAACCGACGTTTTGTCAAGCCCCGGCTTCGGTGGATTCGCTTTCGCCCCAGGGTCGACTTCCCGGCTCTGTGTGGATCGTCGCTGCGCAAGGTGCTGCCGAACCTCCTCTCGCCGCTTTTCCCGTTCCTCGGCGCAGAGCCTCTTGCGCTCCTCCTCCTTCTGTTCACGAAGGCGCATCATGCTTGTCTCGTGCTCCTGTACAGCTCGGGCACGGCTCTCCTTGGTACCCGAGTCGGCCAGAAGCGTTTCGAAGAGCTTTATCTCGAACTCGGCAGCCTCGGCATGGAATTGGTAGATCATCTGGATACGAAGGCTAATCTTATATTGTTGGTAGTCATCCGCCATCTTGGACTTGAGAAGCGCTTCGTCCATGGGATCAGACTCCTCGTCCGAGATAACGGGGCCGATATAACGTTTGCCGAGTGGTAGGTTCTCCGCGTTAATCGGAGGAGAGAATTTAGTAGTCGGGTTCGGTGGCGAGTATTGTGGTGAGGAAGTTTTAATGGGTGGGGGAGATAAATTAGAGGCTGCGGAGACTTGACGGGACATGTTGTCCGTCGCACGGGGACGAGCACTAAGGGTCTGAGCGGACGTGGAGGTGGAGGGGGGTTTGGAGGAACCCTGAGGCTGCTGTGTAACAATTCCGGCTTCCGAAGCCCAGTTCTGGAAGCCGGGCATGCCGCCGAGACTTGCGCTGACAGGTTCAGCTGAGCGTCCCGCATTAGATGGGCCAAGCGTTGCTAGGTGATCCTAGAAGTGATGGGGGCGTTGGCGTGTGGCAACACGACACGAGATGGAGGACTCACCATCGACAGAGCAGGTAAATTTTTGGTTGGATTAGGTGGTGTCATAGAGTCAGTGAAGAAGGATGTTGGATTGACGAATTCGAAATTTCCCCTGGTCGGGGTGGGTGGAATGGGTTGTCTGGAAGGGGCGGAAGGGGGGTAGGAGGGGACGCCTCTATATTGAGGTTCTTCGACGACGCTCTCTTCTTCCTCGACAGAGGAGGGATCAGCAGAGACGTCGTCGTCGTCCATGTCTTCGAAGTCGTCAGCGAAGAAGCCGACGAATACACTCATAACAGCCTGCTGTTCTTCGCCGGACATGTCGTCCCACTGGTCTTCGCGTAGCTGGGCGAGCTCGAGACGGCGTTCCCACTCGACGCGGGCAGGCTGTGCGAGCTGCTGTGCTATCGAGTCGAGCTTCTCAAAGAGCTCCATCTCGCGCAGTTTCTGTGTCTCCTTGGCGGACCCGAGATTCTTGTACTTGACAAGGAGATCCTTTTGGAGTTTTTCAACGAGTCTTTTCTTTTGTGGTTCGTACCACGCGTCGACGAATTTGGACCACTCCTTGCGCACCCTCACCGCATCCTTCTCGACAGGCTGCGGGGGTGGCGGAGGTGGTGGTGGTGGGATGGGGGCAGGGGCGGGGGCGGGAACGGAAGTAGGAACGGGTCTTGACGAGGGATGTGG